>CAUZXS010005419.1:75000-160977 GCA_963585895.1 Sepioteuthis lessoniana | reverse complement strand
CCCAACTATGGGTCAAATAGAAATATTTAATCATTTCTATACTTGAGGCCGGGTCATTGGCATAATGGTTAGGGTGTTCGCTTAATGGTCCGGGAGACCGGGGTTCAATCCCAAAGACTCATACAATAATACTTGATGCCGCCTTGCTTAACACTCAGCATTATAAGGTACGCATCAAGGGTAAAATGGAGCAATCCAGGGAAGGGAGTGGCGTCCTCCCCTATATCTCGGTGTAGTAGCTATTAAAAGGGGAGCCTTCGTGTCGCCCTTGACTAAGGTCGCCAACTTTACTTTTTTTACTTAAACTTGAGGCTGTAGTTCTGCATCTTTGGGGAATGTCAAGTACTCTTTTGTTGCTATTACTCTCACCCCGGGGTTATCGTAACTGTTAGGATCCCGACTATGGGTTAAATAGATCTGTTTGCAAATTATTTGTGTTTGATAGGAATACTTGATATCATATAACCGTTTACAAAAACCTTAAGAAACCACACACACGCGCAAAGAAAATGTTCATATAACTATACAATGCACGCAATTCCATAATCTCTATGTATAACCCTAGACGGGTTGACATGCCGTTAAAATCAATCATTTATTAATTTGTTTGTTATCGAGTTTGTTTTTAATCTATTTATTTTTAAAATTTTCATAATGTTTATACGAAGTGTTTACAAAGCAAAAACGGCACATCATAACGAGATTTTTTATCAAATTAGAGCAATATACATGAAATACTAATAAAATAATTTCCTGTTTAATTTTCAAATGATCTATCTATATATCTATCTCTAAAGAAAAAAGAAAAAAAAAAACTCGTGATTCTTAAAATCCAGTTTGATAAATAAACTGAAATAATGTCCAAAGACAACGCTTGGAAGTGTTTTTTTAAACTCCTCTCGGGCCCATCATGTCGTGGCGCCTAGATTTGTAAGGTGCCACAAAATCTTTATTATTTCAATTAAAGTGTTTATGTTGACATTAGACAAATTTCACAAAATGTTAAAAGTGGTCGAGGGCGCTATTAAAGGAGCCAAGTTTCACAGACTCTCCTTTAATTATCTTGCTACGACCCTGGTCTTTATTTTCTTTTTAAAATTTCTTTTTCATTCTCAAATGACGGCTATTTGTTTGTTTCTTTATTAAACTTTTTTTGTACAAGGGAAACAAAATTTAAACATTAAGGCAAATTCAGTAAAAGACTTTTCGTAAATTGTACAATTATATACGTTTAGGCACCAGCCGTAGGGCAGTGTTCAACAAGTTGATTCTAATAACCATTGGCTAAGGGGTACGCCATGTTTATGTCTTGATGTTAGCCTAAAATCTTCAGTGTATATATATATATATATATATACACACACACACACGAAAACAACAGTGTATGGTTGTTACTATCTCACTTGGTGGATTAGCGGCAGACCAAATGCGGTATAATTTGGAGAGAGCTCAATATCTGTGATATATATATATATATATATATATAATAGCATGGATACTTATCTGTGACCCAGGGTTTCATGCAGTCTTTATACGGCAATCATCAGGCAGAGAAATGATTGCCTGAATATTGTCGTATAAAGACGACATGAAACCAGTGGTCGCAGAGGAACATCTATGCGATCATATATATATATATATATATATATATATATATATATATATAGTAATTGAAAAGTAACTCCAAAATATTACATTTTCACTTACCCTATGTTATATTTTGACAATGTGTCTAAAAAAAGTTGAAACCAGTGGTGGTATATAGGTTAGCAATTCATTTTAGCAGATTAGTTACCACAAAATAGTAAATATGATTATCACAAAGGCTCCCATACTGAAGACCTCGCACAAAATTTTTGCTGCATTTCGTATATGACCGGGGTTCAATCGCTGGTCGAGTCATACCAAAGACTCAAAAAATGATACTTGATACCGCCTTGCTTAACACTCGGCATTATATGGTACGCATTACGGAGGAAGTGGATTAATCTAGGGAAAGGAGTACCACCTTCCCCTACGCCTCGGGGTTGTAGCTGTTGAAAAGGGAGCCTTCGGGTCGCCCTCGATTACGGTTGCCAACTTTACTTACACACACACACACACACATATATATATATATATATATCATCATCATCATAATGTCGTGCCGCTAGCACGGATATCCCTGACCCTCTCTCGCCATTTTTCCCTATCGTTCATCGCCTCCGGTAGGTCTTCAAGGCTACATCCCATATCCTCACATAATGGCTGTATGTATGTTCGAGCTGGTCGTCCTGCTTTTGCTCGGCCATATGTGGAGGTCCATCGGAGTACATCACTTATGAATATATATATATATATATATATATATATATATATATATATTTTTTTTTTTTTTTTTAAATATCCACTCAGTGTCCAAGGACAGCAGGTGTGGATTATTCTTTCTTTAATTTTAATTTTTATTTTCACTTTTTTATTTTTTTAATTCCTTTATTTTATCTTCTGAATACGAATTGTAACTCCACATTTGCTATTCTGCGACAAGAGAGAAGCATGTAAATAGTCATCTGACGAGACGGAGAGTATTGTAATATTCTCCGCCGAAATAAATTTATTATGACGACTTAACCGAGTTTGAATCTTCATCAAATTGTACTATATATATATATATATATATATATATATATATATATATATATATATATGTGTGTGTGTCTTTGTTAAATAGCTATAACTTCAGTGTTTTAAAGTATTTACGGTATTAGAAATGGAGTCGATTGATAGATAAATACATATATACATAGGTGTTATATATATATATATATATATATATATATATATATATATATATATATATGTATATAATGTTTGTGTGTGTTAAAAATGACATGGCTTATACAAGGAAATAACACTAACAACTCGAAGAAAACATTATAAAAAATAGAATGTTTTATATTTTAAATATAATAGCCAGTTTCATTTTTATTAAAGTCGCAGGACGAAGAGAAAAGGTTTCCTCGAAGTACCGGAAAAAATTAACATTATTTTTAAATGTTCCTCTTCAAACATCCTTAGATGTAAATACATTGTTTTCTCAATGTTTTCTTTGGATTATAAGCGATGTTTTCTTTTATAGGCCCTGTCATTTTTAACAAAGCTTACCTGAAATCCACACATATATATAATTTAATGTTTTAGTGTCCTCCTTATTAGAGATGGAGACGATTGATAGATACATACGTACGTGTATATCGGACATTGGCATAATGGTTAGAGTGTTCGCCAATGGCCCGAGAGACATGGGTTCAATCTCAGGTCGAGTCATACCAAAGACCAAATATATATATATATATATATATATATGGTACTTGATGCCTCCTTGCTTAACACTCTGCATTATAAAGTAAGGATCAAGGGTACGGTAGAGCAATCCAGGGAAAGGAGTAGCGTCCTCCCCTACACCTTGGTGTAGTAACTCTCAAAAAGGGAACCCTCGGGTCACCCTCTTTATTTTTTTACTTATATAATTTTCGAATGTTTCATCTGAAGATTGTATCTTTTTACAATTATATGAAACTAATAATTGTGTTGCTGACAGGAAGAGTTGAGAAACACTTTATTTTAGGCTTTTATATTGCTCAACTGGCTTGTACTTGAGCACGTTTTGTTTTAAGAAAAACGTTTTCATAAAGATTTGTTTATTCATATATATTGTGTATGTGAATAAATAAATCTTTATCAATATTATATGAAATTATATATTATAAATATTAAATTATATATAATATATAGATATTAAATTATATAAAATTATATATATATATATATATATATATATATATAAAATAAACAAATCTTTATGAATATTATATAAAATTATATATATATATATAATAAACAAATCTTTATGAATATTATATAAAATTATATAAAATATTATATAATAAACAAATCTTTATGATTATTATATAGTGGGTAGAGTGTTCGCCAATGGTCCAGGAGACCTGGGCTTAATCCCAGATCGCGTCATACCAAAGACTTTAAAAATGGTACTTGATACCTCCTTGCTTAACACTCAGCAATATAAGGTACGTATCAAGGGTAAAGTGGAGCATTCCAGGGAAAGGTGTAGCGCCCTCCTCTACACCTCGGTGTAGTAGCTATTGAAAAAGGAGCCTTCAGGTCACCCTCGACCACAGTCGCCAACTTTACTTACTTTATATATATCAAGAAGTTGAAGAATTTTGAATAAAGTGTGAGAGCAATTTACAGTCTCTTACGACTACTCTTAACATCTATTTTCCGTTAAGAGACAAGGTAAACCTTATGTCATTGTCAGTATTTTTTTCCATGTTCATAATTCCGAAACCTTTTAGTTGCAAGTTGTGTGTACACATTTATATCCATGTACATATATATTTTCCCAGTAAAAATAAGAATGAGCCGAGGAAAGATAAAACGCTAAATAGGTAAATTGCATTATTATCTATTAACTGTTTTTCTTGACCCTTTTCTTTTTTATTTTAAATTAACCCAGTTGGCTCGGAGGCCTGTAGAATACACCGATTACATCTCTGCAGAGGGGTAAGACCCCTCCCGCCCATACTGGGTGTCCAGGATATATGACATTAAACAATCTGAAGGTGAAGCTCTGTTAAGGCTGGAGCTTTGAGAGATGCTCCCAGATCCACTCTGGTCCGGGGTGGTAGCACCTGACAGGGTCCTATCTATGGGTCAAATAGAAATGCTTGACATTTAAACTGAGTGCGAACAAATGACTTATGCTGAATTGAATTGTTTGAAATAGAAGTGTTTGATTATTTAACTGTGTAAACAAATGACTGATGTTTAATTGGATTATTAGTGATACATAGCAATACTTGGAGCCATTTAACTTTAACTTATAGAAACACCAATATAATCAAGAACCACATTGTAGGTTATTTAATGTCAAATCCGGTTTATTCGTATATATTCCACACACACACACACACATATATATATATATATATATATATATATGTGTGTGTGTGTGTGTGTGTGTGGAATATATACGAATAAACCGGATTTGACATTAAATAACCTACAATGTGGTTCTTGATTATATTGGTGTTTCTATTTAGGAATTAGTGAATGATTCTTATTAGCATTTCATAGTTTCCATCTTTTTAGGAAGAATTTGAATGATTTAAAAAAAGGACATACAAAGTAAATATTTTGGATGTGCCCGTGGTGTAAAGGTTATCGTCGTAGGAAATGGACACGGCGATGCGAGTTCAAATCCTGGACCAGACTAATTGCATTTCACATAGCACTAATACCCTTGGGAAAGGTATGAATCCAATTATTCTCCCTCCAGCTATGGGTAAATAGTAGGACAGACTGGTTTCTTCAGCCTTGGGGAGGCAACTAATCTAGGAGAAGGAAAACTCTGAATTCAAACCTGTTAAACCCTGCTTAAAAAATTGACCTTGTGTCATATCCTGCCCGAGCGGTGGGGTCGGTAAATATGATACATTGTAAATATCGAACTCACAAAATTATCGCCTAGTTGCTAATTAAACAGGAAATTTCTTATTCTGTAAATTAGAGCATTTAAAAAAATCATGCTATAGTATGCCGTTTTAGCTAGGTTACAATTATATACATTGAAACACAGTGATAGCTTTATAACAACTGTTGAGATTTTTTTTTTAAATATAAGAAAAAACACGACTTGCTTCATGTTCGATATAGAAGCTTATTTCCTTTGGGCCAGCTTTCTAGTCTGTGTACGAAAACATCAGTATTTCGAAAACAAAATTTCAAGGGATACAGGTCTTTTAAAGTTTGGCGCAGTATGATCTTTGATATTTGATCTTGTGCCAAACTACGCTAAACTTTCCAAAAGTTGGCAATACACGAATTAGGGCGTATCCTTACTTCTCAATCACTAACTTTTTTTCTCTTGTACGGGGGTCAGATACAAAACTGCAACTGGTGGTAAGGCTTCATTTCTGAGGGGTGGGGAATATCCCTTTGTTACTATTACGCCCAGGTTTATTCTGAACCGGAGTGGTAATACCTGTTAGTCTCTATCTATGAGTAAAATAGATCATTTTGGAAATTATTAATATTGGGTAGAAATACGTGAAATCATATAACTGTGTACAAACAAATGGTTATTATTGACAAACCAACAAAATGTGATTTAAAGATTGGAAGGTTGAAAATATAAATAGTTTTTAATTACATTTTAATTTTATTTTGTAGAATATAATCACTTACGACTGAATCAAATTTAGGTATTAAATAACCCATAAGGAGTTGATGTGTCGTTAACGAAACCAAGTTTTGAATTATGTTCAATGTTTATTTACGACGACTTAGATTATCAATGTATTTGGTTTGGTTTGATGGCACATCAACCATTGTAGGTTATTTAATGCCAAATCCATTTTATACATAATCATCATCATCATGTCGCGCCGCCAGCGCGGATATCCCTGACCCTCTCTCGCCATTTCTCCCTATCATTCATCGCCTCCGGCAGGTCTTCAGGGTTACATCCTGTGTCCTCACATAGCTGCTGTATGTAAGTTCGTGCTGGTCGTCCTACTTTTGCACATCCATATGTGGGGGTCCACAGGAGTACATCGCTTATGAGCTCGTCCTTGCTTCTCCAGCAGTGTCCCGCGTGTCTGGTTCGTCTGACTTGTATAGTTTTCGTGATGGGGGGCAAGTGTCCGTATAGTTGGAGTCTCGTGGGGTGTTGTCGCCAGGACTTGTTTAATACTGCTCTCAACATTCTTGTGTAATTTCTGTCTAGTTTCCTCTCCAGCCGCTTCGTTAGCGTCCAAGTGGTGCATCCATATAGCAGTATCGACACAACCGCTGCCTGGAAGAAACTGCGTTTCATTTTATCAGTTAGGTCCGACTTCCATATGATCGAGAGCCTATCGATAGCTGTCCATGCCTTCGTCAGTCGTGTGTCGATGTCTTTTTCGGTTGATGAGACTCTACTTCCTAGGTAGGTGAATTTGTCTACTAGTTTCAGAAAAACCATTCTATTTCAAACAATTCAGTTTAGTATCAGTACACAGTGTAGTTCTATTTGGCCCATAGGTAGGACTCTATTAGGTTAGGTTTTGTTTGGTTTGATTTGATGGCACATCAACCATTGTAGGTTATTTAATGCCAAATCCATTTTTATAGATATAAGTAAATTTGTCGATCATAGTCGAGGACGATTCGAAGGCTCCCTTTTCAATCGCTACTACACCGAAGTGTAGAGGAGGGTGCTACTCTTTTCCTTGGATAGCTCCACTTTAGTCTTGATACGTACCTTATAATGCTGAGTGTTAAGCAACACAGCATCAAGTACCATTTTTTTGTTTTTAGCCTTTGGTATGACTCGACCTGGGATTATACTCCGGTCTACCGGGCCATTGGCGAATACTCTAACCAGAGTGGATCTGGGAGCGATGGCAATAAAAGGGTACTCTGCATTCCCCAAAGCTCCAGCATCACTGAAGCTCCAGCATCAGATATAACACTTAACAATCTACTAGTGACGTTCCAGTTATGCTGGAGCTTTGGGAAATGCGGAATACTCCTTCGTTGCCATTTCCCCCGGGACCACTCTAACCCGGAGAGGTAGCACCTGATAGGGTCCTATCAATGGGTCAAATAGAACTAAACCGTGTAGTTAGGCTAAACTGAAATGTTTGAAATAGAACTGTTTTATGTATAAAATGGATTTGGCATTAAATAAACTAAGATGGTTGATATGCCAAGAAAACCAAACCAAAATTAATCATATGAAAACAGGTAGATAAGATATCCATGGGGTGGGGTTACTGTATCCAGGAACCCCTAGCAGCAAAGATTCATTTCACTTATACCTAATGGATCCCTCCCCCTTACCAGATACCCAAACCGTTTTTTATTACCGCAGTGAGCATTTTAAATAATTCAGATAATGTCATAATTATTAGGACCTTTATATATATATATATATATATATATATATATATATATAAAACACTTAAAACAAATTAACACGTTATATTAATTTTTTCTCTCGGTAAGGTCAAGATCTGTTTTAAGGCTTTATATTTTCTTTCAGTCCCGACCTCGGCTGATATGCTGGAACAACGAAATCATTTTTTCTATTTCCTCATGATTAGATCTAGTCTTCTGGCTTGGATTAGATTGAATGGTCATTTGAATTCTTAAAAATTTCATGCCTTTTTTGTTGTTTTTTTTTTTTTTTCCTTCCAAGACCAATTATAATTTGTAAATATCACACTTACTTGCACTGTTCCAACTACATTACCATTTCTGCTCTATCTTGCTTACTGTGTACTCCTTATTATTTTCTGGTGGTCAGGTTCTTGTAATGCTGGTGCTTTGGAGAATTCGTAGTACCTCTTAATTTCTATCGCTCCCAGGTCCCCTCTGGCCCGGAGTGGTTGGACCTGACAGATCTATGGGTCAAATAGAACTGTTTGAAATTTAAACTGAGTACAAACATATGGCTTATGCTAAAATGAATTGTTTGAAATAGCACTGTTTTTACATTTAACTGTGTGTAAACAAATAACTGATGCAAGATTGAATTGTTAATGATACATAGCAATACTAGGAACCAATTAAATTTGTTGACTTATGCTAAACTAACTGGTAAGAAATAGAACTGTTTGATCATTTAACTTTGTGTATCCCTAAAATGTGTTTATAAATCATATATTTGATATATATGTAAAAATAGGATTTGGCATTGAATAACCAACAATGGTTGATATACCATAAAACCAAACCAAACCTTATTACTTCATTTATTTATTATGTAATTCAGTCTCATCTCTGTTGCATTGTATACGCTTGTTATTTCTCTGTCTTGGCTTTAATATAATTTGTAATTTTTAGAAATTTTCTTCGCCTTCTTCTTCATTATTATTCCTTATCATTATTTACTCATTAGAGTTTTCACATCAGTTTTAGCTGATGGTCTTTCACTGGAGCCTCAGTGATAGCAAGTCTCCAGGACTCTTCTCAGTATTCTGGCCGTTCTCAAGAAATGCTGTTGTTTGGATGGTCTCCACTCGTCCTCCAACTTCTAAGTCCTTCAATCTCTTTAATAATCCTTTAGTTTCTGTAGCAAAAGCACCAATCACAATTGTTATAATTGTTACCTTCATGTTCCATAGTTTGTTTTTTTTTCAATTCCCTAGCAAGGTCGAGGTACTTACCCTTCTTTTCACATTCTTTCAATTTTTTCTGTGGTCAGCCGGGACAGCAAAGTCCACAATTTTGCAAGTTCTCTTTATTATTATTATTATTATTATTATTATTATTATTATTATTATTATTTTACTCCTTTAAGAGTTTTTCATGCCAGCGTTAGCTGATGGTATTCCACTCGAGTTTGAGTGATAGCAAGGCTCTAGGACACTTCTCAGTATTTTGGTCGATCTAAATAATGCTGTAGTTTGGATGATTTCCACCCGTGGTCTTATTTCCAACTCCTCCAGTCCGTTTATCAATCCTTTGGTGCATGAACCAAGCGCACCAATTACAACTGGTATCGCCGTCTCTTTCATGTGTCATAGTTTTTTCAGTCCTCGAGCAAGGTCTAAGGTACTTATCTCTCTTTTTGCATCCTGGTAGACCACAAAGTAAAATTAATTTTACTTTGTGGTCTACCGGGACGGTATTCTTCTCCTTGCGAGTTTTTTTTTTTAATCAGTTTTAACGGGTGGTTTTTCATTGAAATCTGAATGTCAGTCTGTCTCCTCAGATCTTCAGGACTCTTCTAGAGGATTTCAACAGAACTATGGTTTGAATGGTCTCGATTCTTCCTTTGATCTCAAGTTCGCCCAATCTCTTTTCTAAGCCTTTTGGCAGCATTCCATGGGCACCAACAATTTATCCATATTTACCAACCCCACCGCTTGGGCAGGATATGACACAAGGTCAATTTTTTAAGCAGAGTTTAACAGGTTTGAATTCAAAGTTTTCCTTCTTCTAGACTAGTTGCCTCACCAAGGCTGAAGGACCTAGTCTGTCCTACTATTTATCCATAGCTGGAGAGAGAATAATTGGATTCATATCTTTCTCAAGGGTATTAGTGCTATGTGAAATACAATCAGTCTCATCCAGGATTTGAACTCGTGTCGCCGTGTCCATTTCCTACGACGATAACCATTACACCATGGGCACCTCCACTAAACCAACACTTCCGCTAGGGCAGGATATGACACTGGGTCAATTTTTTAAGCTGAGTTTAACAGGTTTGAATTCAGAGTTTTCCTTCTCCTAGACTAGTTGCTTCACCAAGGCTGAAGAACCTAGTCTGCCCTACAATATATCCATAGCTAGAGGGAGAATAATTGGATTCATACCTTTCCCAAGGACCGTGCAATGAATAAATAGATAAATAGGTCCCTTAGAAACTACACAACAAATGTAAATATGAATGTATAATGAACGTGGTTCCCTAATTCTTAGGCATAAAATAACCCAAGACGAGTTGGCATGCCATTAAAATCAATCAATACCCTAATGCTATTTTGTTGGTAATTATCTCCAATAAGATGTTATCTAATAAGTCTCTACCAAAGTTGAAGAAGATGAAGGAAAAATTTACACTGATCCAACAGGAAGATCCTGGAACGTTAGGAGTTATTTTCATTAACTTTTAAATAACGATGAAAAATGTGCTTACAGCTCGGCACTTTCTAAATATATATGGGGCCTCAAATAACAAAAGTACCCTAAAAGTATCATGAAATATAAAATAAAAATAAAGTGATGTACCCTTTGTTTTGTGGAGAAAATGGCGATCATCACACTTAGAAATCAACAAAATCTTTTAAATAAAATAAACACGAAAATAAGTTTTTTATTTAGCTATTTATAACCCGATCAGCACTTGGATAGTAAGAAACAATCCTGAAATATTAAGAAACTTAATTTGAAATTTTAAAAATTACTTTTAGGAACGTTTGAACTTCATCAACGTCCATAAGTTAAATCTAAGTCAGTCTGAGTTTTTTAACATTTGGTTGAGCAACCTGTCTCGGAGAAGGAAAACTCTACCTCCGCTTTAAAAAAAAGTGTGAGAAAGTCCCCGTGGTGTCATTGCTAAAGTGTTGGATTCCGACATCATAGTAAATGAGTTCAAACTCCAGTCGCGCAATTACATTCATTTTTGGACTAAAACCCTTGGAAAAAGTATGAACCCTCTTATCCCTCCCTCCAGCAATGGCTTAAATAGTACTACTACTATTCTTCTACAAGGATAGCTTAAGGATTAAATAACCCATGAAGATTGATATGCCATTAAAGAAAAAATAATGGAGGGGTGTTTGTAAATACATAATCTTTATATCTATAATATCATCATCCTGATAGCACGGAGTCTCTTAACTCTCTCTCTCACCATCCGTCACAATCGTCCAATCCTCCTGATCGGTCCTCTGTATCCAGTGTCCTCACATAGCTGATATATATATATATATATATATATATATATATATATATATATATAAGTGTTTTCGGGTAGACCAGTGCTGATGTGTCTATGTGTAGGAGTCGACTGGAGAACTTCGTTTATGAGTTTATACGTTAAAAGGAAAAAAATAATTGGCCTCACAAATTTAAAGAACTCAATGGTTTTTAGGCAAGGCTACTTTTTAAAAAAAATATTTGTTAAATCTATCGTTCTGTAATATGAAGATTTCTCAGAGCTTTGTAATGTAAATCCAACTGGTTTTACATACTGTGCTTTTTCGTGTACCACTCTCTCGTAACACTGTCAATTCTTCAGGATGTAATATTGCCTGATGATTGTAAACATGGGAGGGTTTTTGTTGCAATATGCGATATATATATATATATATATATATATATATATATGTATGTATGTATGTATATATATTTACGTGTTTATATAAATGTATGTGTGCATATATGTGTGTATATGTATATGGGGTGTGTATATCTATTTAATAACGTTGGTTATGTTTGTCTATCTGTCTGTGGCTGAAGCCAATGAATATCCAAACCGCTGGACAGAGAAAGCTGCAATTTATTACGAAAGACCATTATTTAATCTACATTATTCTTATCGTATAATGAATTTCTATAGAAGCCATAATCAACCCATCAAAATTAGACCGTCGGTCAAATTTTTCTGTGTTACTTTTTTTCGGTGACCGCCAATTACTACAGCTCCCCACTCCAACCAATATCAGTGTTTTTATTTATTTATTTATGAAGTGATTTCACAAGTGACATAGAATGATATCTTGTGTTTGTATTTAATTTAATATTTAATAAAATATTGTTGAATGAAACTTAATCTTATGTGCTTTTTAAAATTTATATTTCTGTACAATTATTTTAACTTTTAAAAAAAAAATATTTATAAAATTCTTTTTGATATTACGATCCGAATTATTGTTTTTTTGTTATTATTATTTTTCAAATAAACAGTCGAAAAATTGAATCAGATCAAATCAAATCGCAAATTTGCACATTTTGTTTTATTTATTTTCAATATACGGGCAGTAAAAGATTTTTTTTTAAATTGCAAGCTTATTTCTGTGAAACAGTCTTTCTTTTCTTTCTTATATCAAAAAAATTAACTTTTTATACATTTGAACAATTTTAAGCGTAAACTATTTTTATAAAAAGGAAAAGGTATTGAATTAAAATGAGGAAAAATGATTTATTATGACGTTAAATTTTTAATAATGCTAATAGATTTAATAAGATGTTTAAAGAAAAGACCTTGTTATTCATTTTAGGATTTATTCTTAATTTTAAAGAACAAATATTTTAAAAGCCGTTTTCTTTTTATTTTAATGGTGATTTTAGAGTGACTAAGTTTAATCAGAATCGAAAACAAAAGAGGCCGTTAAACAGACTTATCCATTTGAATAATTTTATGAGTAAGTACTTGTATAAAAATGAAAATATAATACATTATAAGTACGCCGTCATCGTATTTTTAAATATTGAAGAACATTCTATTCAAACTTATGAAGTTTTTTCTTGTAAATGATTTTAATCAAATTGTAATTAATACGGTCCATCCTCCAATTGTTATCTAATTTTTAAAACAATTGCACATTATTGGTGTTCATTTGTGACAATATACGGGTAACACCGAGTATGTATGTATGTGTGTGTGTGTAAATAATGTGGTGTATTTACCCACACTCTCCGCACGAGTAAGATGCAGTATGTGGTCAATTTTTTAAATGGTATTTAACTGGTTTGGATTGAGAATTTTCCTTCTCCTAGACCGGTGGTCATAGCAAGTTTAGAAGGTTTCAGTCTGTCCTATTATTTACTCGTAACTATAGGAAGATCAGTTTGCTGCATATCTTTTTAAGGGTCTTCACGTTAGGTGAAATGCGAACAGGCTTTCCAAGATTTGAACTCTGATAGCAGTGCCCATTTCCTACGATGTAACAATTATGCCATAAGCGCCTTATAAATATACCACTCTGGTAGAACAAGTTTTCAGAAACAAATCAGTTTTCACCATAATCTAGGTTAAAAGCCCCGTAAGGATAACCCGAAGCCTAACTTTTTAGATCTTATTTTTCTGATGCAGGTTATCAATGGAGAACAAGAAAAGTTTTCATAAAAGAACCAGAAAAAAAAAGTGTAAAAAAAAAAGCTCTAGAAAGTAACTGACTCGTATTTTTTTTTTTTTTTGTTTCTTTCTTAAATTTTTAAAAATTATATCTTATTTATCTACTTAATTTTCAATTTTTCAGGTTGGCAACACTGATGGTAAAATCAGTTGACAATTTTGATCTTGAATAGAATGTAAAAATATTAAGTTAATTTTTTCCCCATATATTTTATGTCAGCTGATTAATCTTGTATTGTTACAATGGAACCTGAGAATATCGAACGCTCAAATCTCGCAGTCATATATTTCAGAATAAAACGAGAGAAACTTTTAACCAGTTAAAACAGGACTCAGGAGATCAAGTTCTCTCTTGGATACTGTTTTTTACGCGATACTATGAGGGAAATGAAGCCTATTCTCGCTGACAAGTGAAGACTAGACGCCTTCCCCTCAATAAAGGTGCTGTCCTGAGTACTAGGCTAAACTACACCTTCAAGATGCAGAAGCAAAGTTATCAATATTCTAGTATAATAATAAACGACTCTATTTTAAAAAAGATCAATTTTAATTTAAAAAATAAACAACAAAATAAAAAGATGGACACAAAACAGTAAATTTACTCAATATGGCCCCCATTTTTTCTTAATTATTGTGTCAACACATCTTCGAAACGATCTGCATGTCTTCGTAATAAATTCTTCAGACATTTTATTCCATTCCTCCTCAATAGTAGTCTTAAGCGAACCAATATTTGGATGGGAAGTTGCATTAGTTTTGTTTTCTAAGCATAATCAAGAGAGTTAAGGTCTGGGTTTTAATCTTTTTTAATTGCTGTCCTCACAGTTTTCTCATGGACTTTCAATTCATTAGCGTGCTTTCTTTTTGACCTTATGGGGTCCTTCTTAATCGCTGTAGTGAGAGCTGTTAAAAAGCCTTTTCATTTTTTGTTCCCCCTTTTCCTTAAAAATGCCTCTTTTTTTTTTTTTTTTTTTTTTTTTTGTAAAAGACATTTTTTCTTTACTTTGTATACAGTAGACAAAGAAACTTTTGTTTGGTTTCGGTGTTAAGCAAATCATAAATTCTTTGTCGTTTCTTTTCTTGCTCACTCATATTGGGCTGAATGTTAATTATAAAAAAGTGCTTGAATAATAGAGCTAATCATGAAAATTTAGAATTATCGCGTTTTTTTTTTTTCAAAAATTGGACTAATCAGACTAAAAAAACGTCATAAAAATTATTCCATATATTGCTTCCGCCCCCAGTAGTATTAAATCTCCAGTTCTTGAATTCTAGAAAATGTGGAGTATATCTTCATTGCTATTACTCCCAGGTCCATCAGATCCGAAGTGTTAGTACCAGTTAAGATTCCATTTATTGGTCAAATAGAAATATGTGATCATTTTCTAAACTTAAAGCTGTCTGTGTGCACACAAATTACTGATGTTAAATTCGACTATAAGTTTTACATCACAAATCTTGCAACCATTTAACTGTGTGCAAATAAAACTATTAGGGCTGGATAGCTCTACTAAAACCATTTAACTGTGTGCAAACAAAAGATCCCTGGCTCATCTAAAAATTGTTACCTACTAACTCTTCGTTTACAAATCATATATATTTGATATATATCTCTAAACAGGATTTGGCATTAAATAGCCAACAAGAGTTGATATGCAATAAAATACAATCATGAATGTAGGCTTACATACTAAATGATGCTGAAATTTCAGCATTGTTCTATGACGTTCTTTAAAACAGAGATGACACCTAGTGAAGGAGAAATATATTTTGTAACATGGACGCATTTATAAGCGACTTTCTCTTATGGACTTCTGCCCAGGAACGCGTCAGTGTTGGCCGACTAACAGCTCTGTGTAGAAACTGGATGTTGTGTAGAGGAATTGTTTTGAGCGATAAGGACGAATGGCGAGAGAAAGTGAGGGATATCCATGCTCTCAGCCCGACTTGATGATGATATCACGTCAGTGGGTTTCGTAGAGAAGGCAAATCTCTCAGCAAAAACATCTTTCGACTCTGTATTTTGGTGAGTGTATTATTATTGGTTGATTTTAACGGCACGTCAACCCGTATTGGATTATTATACGACAAGAAGTTAGGGAATTTCATTCATTGTATGTTTATATTTTTTGTTGTTTCTTTTTTTTCACGTGGTTGTTAAGTATTACAATCTCATAGAAATGATTTTTAAACACATCTATTTGACGCCTAAATGGGACCCGAACAGGTACTACCGTCCGGATGAGAGCATATCTGGGAATAATGGTTATGAAAGGGTACCCACATTTTTTTAGAGTCCCAGAACAGGATCCTTACCACCACATGCTTTTTAGTGTCATACCAAGGACATACCTTTTTCATGGTGGTCTTACCTCTTTGCAGGGAATACAGTCATACCCAAGACACCCCCTTTTTGCAATGGTTATGCCCTTCTGTCGGGAATACAGTCAGAGATTTCAAAGCCCCGCCGACAGGGCATGGGTATTATCAAAATATAACTTAGTCAAAAGAATATCATTTTAATTGAAATGTTTCATATTAACTTTAACTGGCTTACTCTAGAATTTAATATGAACTATCAAAACCGTTTGGTCGCTCTGGACCAGTCACCTGAGGCTGCAGAAAACGCTGACTGCTTCTCTGCAGAGGGGTAAGGTTCCCCCAACGCGTGTCCTGGATATGACACTAAACAATTTGATGGTAAGGCTTCAGTAATGCTGGAGCTTTAGGGACTGCAGGGTACACCTTCATTCCCATTGCTTCCAAGTCCTCTATAGACTGGAGTGGTAGCACCAGATAGGGCTCTATCTATGGGTCAAATAGAACTAAACCGTGGACTTATGCAGAACTGAATTGTCTTAAATAGAACTATTTTTGACAGTTAAACACTGTACTTAGGCTTAACTGAATCGTTTGAAATAGAACTGTTTATATGTATAAAAATGGACTTAGCATTAAATAACCTACAATAGTTGATATGCCATAAAACCAAACCAGACCAAACCTCTGGTCACTCTAATACATAAACATTCCATTTCCTGTTTATACCTTCATTTACAAATTTATTTATTTGCTTTAATGTTAGAACGTGATTCTCCTGAACTATGAAGCCCTGGGTTGCAGTACATTAAACCCATATATAAATATGTCACTATAAAAAATGGTTTGGAATCCTATTTTTGTTATAGTTTTTTTTTCTTTTTGTACTAATCTCACTCACTTTGCTCCTTTATTGATAATACCGTATTTGACGCACATTTTTCCCAGAAAATTTCCCTGCATCTTATATTATAAAGGATCAACTTTCGGTTAATAGAATTCTAGTGCTACGTTGGCCCTTAGATTAAAACTGAAAAAAATCTCCGCAAATGTAAACAAGGTCTGAACAAATATGAAACTTTAAAACTGACCTAATATTGTAGAGGTCTACGAATGTCAGGTGAAAACCCTTCACCTGCAATTTATTGTTTAAACCCATTTATAATTTTTTGGATTTATTTATTTTCTTAATGTCAGCTCAAACTGTAATGCCTCTTATAAGCCGTCAAATTCTTCTGGGTATCAGGGTATTCTTAAAATCATTGAGTCGGTTTTAATTTTGTCATGTTTTTTATGAGATTCAAAACTTTTAATAAAATATTGGACTTAGGTTTATTCTGAATAACATTAATTTGTCCTGAAAAAAAGTTGAATACAAAAAAGTTTAAGCAAATTTTAGATTGATTGATTTTTAACGGTGTGTCAACCCATCTGGAGTTATTTTATGCCAAGAGAAAACTGTGTTCATAGTACGTTCATATTTACATTGTTTTGTGTAGTTGTTTCTTGAGAGTTTTTTATTTTTTTATTTTTATTTTTTTGCACACGGTTCTATTGAATCTGGGTCCTCACAATCAAATGCAGTTTATTGTCATCCTCGGGATAACATTCTTGTTACACCTAACTATTAACGAAAAAGCAACATTTGATGGTTCAGGCTCGCATAATTAATAGTTAGTAAAATGGAAGAATAAATATTTGTGTTTAATGAAAAATCACACGATTCATAAATTGATAAATGTTGAATATATTTGCTGTATGTACTCATATACAAGTTGAATTTTTAGATAGCCTGGCGTATAGAATGCAGATTCAGACTTGTATAATCTCTCAGTAAAAATCATTACAAGAGTAATAATTTTGTAAGATTGAAATTCTAATATAATGGGAAGAGCTAAGAGTTGCTGTTAATTTGAAAAATGAATTTCATAAATTCAAAATTTCCTGACCATAAATCCATGGTTGACCTATACATTATATCGACTTATACACGAGTAATAATTTTGTAAGATTGAAATTCTAACGTAATGGGAAAAACTAAGAGTATCTGTTGATTTGAAAAATTAATAAAATAGTTTATTTTATCGTTACAATATACATGCTATTATCGAGAAGATTTAGAGGAAATTCCTGTGTATGAATTTTTTACGTGTATTTTATTGGACCGGTGATATTTACGTTTAAAAACGTGTTTATATCGAATAAAACAAGGTGACTTAATTTTCAGGAGACGAAAAACAACGTTAATTTTAAAATCTACCAAGCGTCTGTTAATTATCCAATTTCATTATAATTTTCGGTTTTTATTCATTTATGAATTAATTGATTTATATAACAAGGTAATTGACTACGTATAAGTTATAAATCAATTCTAAAAAGGAAAAAAATATCTTAAAACCAGAGAGAAAAATACAAATCTAAAAAATGTGTTAATGTTGAAACAAAGCAATGAACAAGAATATTTTAACACAAAATAGACGAAAAATATTAATGTAATATAAAAAATTGATTATTTTTCCCATATGTAAGTCATTTTATAAAATAATATTGTTTAATTTTGCTTAACATTAATATTTTCGTCCACGTCAAAATAATCTTGTCCAGTGGGTCGTAAATTTTCAGAATAACTATTTGTTCAGGTTGGCGTTTTTCTGATTGGTATATTGCATTAGCATATGTTAATATACTCTTATATTTACTTCGTTATCGAAATATATAATTTATACATTATTTTATCATATACCAGTTGAGTGTACAGTTTAGTTCACAACCACACTCTTTCGGGCCACCGCCTGGCATTATTCATACCAGGCGGTTGTTTGCGTACTATGACACCTTGTTCTCAGGGAGTGGGGCATTGCAGGATTAAGTTTATTGCTTGGTACCTGAGGCGCTCCAAAAGGGGAATGTCGACAGGATCAAGTATTTTTGCACCTGCTGCGCATGCGTCTTGGTTCGTGCGTGGTCCCCACCTTAAAATGGCCTTGTGCCATGTTCTGACACAGTGGGATGTCAGATAAATCGCAGTTTAGTGTACATATAAAAAAACTACATTCAGTGCTTTCAGAAAATTGAAATGAATTAAACATAACAACAGATCTTACGCCTCATCCCTCTTGTCCAAGATGAATACAATCATTATAATTTAACCAAATTTTAATTCAAGGTGTCTCAAAATAAATTCAATACAAAATGCATCTTTTCAGCTGGTGACATCAAATCAACGTTTGTTTTTTTTTTGTTATCATATCAGCTTCCAGGACATCCAATCTTTTTTTGAGTTTCTTGTCTCAGTAATAAAACATCATCATATTAATGGGTTGCATCTAATTGGAGACAGTTTTGAATGACTTTGTCTCCAAAAAAGCAGTGACGCAAAATATATTTTCCTCTCTTGTCCAAGGCAGTGTAATCGAGGATTAATAGTTGTTATAATACACAATTTTCGAATCTGAAAACCAAAAAAAAAAAAAAAAAAAAAGAACACACCATTATCATTTGTAGAGTTATAAGCAGTCACATGAATCCCGTGTATGTTGAGACACCCTACATACAAAGGTAAGTCAAAAAATAATCTCTTTTTCTTTAGTACAGCAATAATTACTGTTAAAGAAATATGTGTCGTACATCAAAATGAAGTTGGTCCTCTGTGGATCACATCCCTACTTCTCAACATAGTCACAGTTTCTCTCAATAGCAATGTTCCACCTTCGAATACGAACATGTATCCTTACCTTGTAAAATTCTGTTTACGGTTCTTTGAGCCACTTCCTCGGTGCAGTTTTCACCTCCTCGTCACTGGCATAATGTTTGCCTTTTTAACCCTCTTTCATGAAGCCAAAGAGATGATGAACATTATGCTAGAGTCGAGGAAATGAACACGCTTCGTATTATGAAAAAGATAAAAGATTTATATAAATACAATAAATACAAATATATATATATATATATCTTTAAGAAAAAAACCAAAGACCGGTTAATTCAGGATTATAAATCTATTTCCATCCTGTATTTTCAGTTTCTGGTGTGAACCAAAAACACGAAGAAAAAAAATTCAGACAGGACTTCTTCTGATCCAATGGATAATTAACTAAAAACAAAATAAACACGTGGGGTGGAGGGGGACGGGATTAAGGAGTTACCTCCTCGTTTTATTGAATTTCCGTTTTATTTTAATTTTTCAAATTTCTTCTGTCAGTTATAATTACGGTAATTTAACTTTTTTATTTATTTGTTTAGTTTATTTTCTTTTCAAGTATATATATATATATATATATATATATATATATATATATAGTATTCTTTTACTGCTGATGAGTTTTTCACACCAGTTTCAACTGGTGCCTTTTCACTCAATTGAGTGACAGCAAGTCTTCAGGACTCTTCTCAGTATTCTAGCTTATCTTGAAAGTGACTATATGTTTTCTTAGGTCTTTAGGAAGATTCCTCTAAGTATTCAAGCTGATTTTAACAGTGGTGTGGTTAAAATAATCTCAATCTTTCTCTGATTTCCAGTTCCCCTAATCTCCTTTTCAGACCTTTGGGGACTGTTCCAAGGGCACCAACTGCTACTGGTATCACTGTCACGTTTCACAGTTTTTTCAACTCTCTGGCAAGATCAAATAATTATCTACTTTTTCGCTCTATTATTATTATTATTATTATTATTATTATTATTCCTTGCGAGTTTTTCACACCAGCATTAGCTGATGGTCTTTCACTGGAGTCTGAACAACAGTAAATCTCCTCAAGTCTCCAGGACTCTTCTCGGTATTCTGGCCGACCTCAGTAATGCAGTAGTTTGGATAGTCTAGGCTCGCCCTCAGATTTCCAGTTCTTCCAGTTCTCTCACTAAGCTTTTAGGAACCATTCCGAGTGCACCAATTATAATTGGTATCACCGTCACATGTTCCAAAACTTTTTCAGTTCTCGGGCAAGGTTTAAGTACTTGTCTCTTTTCGTTTTCTTAGATTTTTACTCTGTAGTCTACCGGGATGGCAAAGTCCATTATTCAGCAGGTTCTCTCTCTTTTTTTGTTATTGTTTTTAGTTATCACTCGGTCTAGTCGTCTGGCCGGGATTATGTGATCTGTTTGTTTCTCAGCATCCCTGAGAATTTTGTGAGGCTCATTCTCCATGACAGATTCTGGTTTGTGCATACACCATTATGGTTTTACGCCTTTGAGAGTTTTTCATACCAGCGTTAGCTGATGGTTTTCCCCTGGAGTTTGAGTGACAGCAAGTCTCATCAACTCTTCTCAGTATTCTGGTCGATGTTAATAATGCTATAGTCTGGATGTTCTCAACTTGTCCTCTGATTTCTAAGTTTTCTAGTCCATTTATCAATATTTGGGGGGATCGATCCAAGAGCACCAATTACAATTGGTATCACTGTTACCTTTATGTTTCATTGTATTTTTTAGTTCTCTATCAAGGTTTAGATATTTATTTCTCTTTTCGCTATCTTTTAATTTTACTCTTTGGTCTGCCGGGACAGCAAAGTCAATTATTTGGCAGACTCTTTTTTTTTTTTTTTTGACTATCACAAGGTCTGGTTGTTTAGCTGAGATTATTTATTATTAGATCTATTTTATAAGATCTGGATTTATGCAATTTTCACGGGTATTTTCTTAGAAGTTTTTCTATTATTCTATGCATCTACCTTTGTCAGTATCTTCTCATTTTTTCCCTTATCCTATCCAACTTGCGTTGTCAGTCTTGGTTTTTATCAAATTGTTATACAAACATTATTTTTTTTTACTTGCAAAAAAAAAAAAAAAAAAGAGAAGGTACAAGTAATGCACAAGTAGTTTCTAATGTATCCTCACTTTTATCTTTCTTTTGCTCTATCAAGACATTAAATATTTGATTTTGATTAACCGCAATTATTATACTTTTCCATCTTTACTTACCTTCAATCTTTCCATGAGTGTTGCTTATTATTCAGCCAGCAAATCTGTCTTTCTTTTATTTCCACTCTCTCTCTACTCTTTTCTTCTCTCTCCACTCCCCCTCTCTCTTACTACTCTCTCTCTCTCTCTCCACGCGCAAACACACTAAGTGGGTACCATGGGTAAATTTTCGCCATTTGAAATTATTAATTAAGTAGCATCATAACACAACTAATTCCTCCTGAAAATTTGAAGCGGCATGCTGTATTGTTCGGTATTCATGGGGAAGTTTCAATACGAAGATTTCAGGGTATTTGAGTATCAATCTGAGGTCAGATTTAAATTGATGAAAACTAAACTCTTAGTTACTGCGGAGGTATATATATATATATATATATGTGTATCCTGAAGGAGATAGTGATACTCTGGATCAAGAGAGTGGCTGTTGGAAGATCCTACGTCTGGCAACAAGACTCTACGCCAAGCCACACAAGCAGGAGAACCCAATTTTGGTTGTCAGAAATTTTCTGCGATCGCATCACCCTTAACATTTGGCCGCCTAACTCTTCCGATTGCAATCCCCTTGATTATTATGTGTGTGGGGGGGAGGGGGGAGCAAAAGACTAAAAAAGTCCATGCAACACAAAAGATGGACTGAAGGCAAGGATAACTGTGACATTTACCAATTCAAACAAAGAGACCGTCGGAAAGGTTTGCAGGAGATTCCGAAGACATCTCAAAGCAGTGGCTGAACCCAGGGGCGATTTCTTCGAATAAATTTAATCTATAATATTTCGAGATATTTTCATGTAATTTAGGTAAATATATCTGATAAAGTGAGATGTCTGTATTATTTTCTTTTTGGCGTAATTTAGACGAAATTTTACTCATCATACCCGATATATATATATATATATATATATATATATATATATATATATATATATTCTTCTTCGGTCTAATCCTTTATATATATATATATAAAGGATTAGACCGAAGAAGAATATTTCTTTGTTGTTATTTATCACTCAATTCATCTCAATTAGTTTCGACATTGAGTCATCATCACGAGAAAAATTCTTTTGTGAAGGAAAGTTATCTAAAATAGTTTTTCAGAGTTGATCTGCTACAATAGAAGCGATGAAAAATGAACTGGTAACATAGCTCTCGGGCAAGATCTAAGTATTTGTTTTATTTTTTACTCGGTAATCCACTGGAATGACAAAATCCACAATATGACAAGTTCTTTTTTCTCCACTTACTTAAAACTAGTTTTTGTCTTCTAGCCTGGGTTTCGGTGATCTGTTTGTATCTGTGGTCCACTAGGATAATAAAATCCACTATATGACAAGTTCTTTTTTCTCCTCTTAATTAAAACTGGCTTTGGTCTTCTGGCCTGGGTTTGGTGATCTGTTTGTGTCTCAAGATCCCTGAGAATTTTAGGTGTCAAGTTTTCCAGGACATACTCTTGTTTGTGCATATATCATTTGTATGGTCAAAATTTAGTCTCTTGCAGAATTTTCAGTGGGTCACTTTTCCCACCCAGTCATACCTAGACTTGAACTCCTATGTCAGTTTGTTGCATTTGCTTAGGTGGTTTATCGTTTCATCTCCTCCTCCTACTACTACTCCTTCTTATAATTATTTATAATTTTCTCTTTGCGAGTTTTTCACTGAATCCTGAGTGACAGCAAGTATCTTCAGCACCTCGGAGTGGTAGCACCGGTTTCGGTCCTTCTATGGGTCAAATAGATCTGTTTAAAAATTATCAGTATTCGATTGGACCGTGTGCCAAAAAAAGAAAATAAAAGAAAAAAACTCAGAACGAATTACTACACAAAAAAAATATTAATATGAACTTACAGTGAACGCGATTTCCTAACCTCTTGGCATACAATAACCACAGACAGGTTTACATACCATTAAGATCAATTATTGTCAGAATTCTCGGTGCGTTTATATAAAAAAATCACCCTGAATTCTGGTGCAATACTTGTTCATGTTCAATCACTTGCTGTTAGGTATGGTTTTCGTTTAATTTTACGTAAAAATACTGAAAGGTTCGTAACCCAACCAAGATGGGATTGAATTAAGGCCATAAAACATAAACACCGTATCGACATGAGCGTCCGAAAACAAAAGTCAGAAGAACAGTTAAAGGAGGTGGCCCGTGATGTAATGGTTATCGTCGTAGGAAATGAACACGGCGACACGAGTTCAAATCCTGGACGAGACTGATTGCATTTCACATAGCACTAATATCCTTGGGAAAGGTATGAATCCAAATATTCTCCCTCCAGCTATGGATATATAGTAGGGCAGACTAGGTTCTTCAGCCTTGGTGAAGCAACTAGTCTAGGAGAAGGAAAACTCTGAATTCAAACCTGTTAAACTCAGCTTAAAAAATTGACCTAGTCTCGTATCCTGCCCTAGCGGAAGTGTTGGTTTAGTGGAGGTGCCCATGGTGTAATGGTTATCGTCGTAGGAAATGGACACGGCGACACAAGTTCAAATCCTGGACGTGACTGATTGCATTTCACATAGCACTAATACCCTTGGGAAATGTATGAATCCAATTATTCTCCCTCCAGCTATGGGTAAATAGTAGGGCAGACTGGGTTCTTCAGCCTTGGTGAGGCAACTAGTCTAGGAGAAGGAAAACTCTGAATTCAAAACCTGTTAAACTCCGCTTAAAAACTGACCTTGTGTCATATCCTGCTCGAGGAAACCCTGTAGGGCAATAGCTTAAGTACTGGACTGTGACCTCGAAGTAACAGAGTTCAAACCTCAGTCGCACTATTAAGTTCATTAGTACTATTGGGGAAGCCTACTTATTCACCCAGCTATGGGTTAAATAGTATCACTACTGTTCTTCTACAATGATGGCTTTTGCATTGAATAACCCAATAAGGTTGATATGCTATTAAACAATGAAACCGAAACTA
Organism: Sepioteuthis lessoniana; assembly: GCA_963585895.1. NCBI lineage: Eukaryota > Metazoa > Mollusca > Cephalopoda > Myopsida > Loliginidae > Sepioteuthis > Sepioteuthis lessoniana. Next base: position 136,190 of record CAUZXS010005419.1, on the reverse strand, counting down.
AATTAATTTTTTAAACAATGTTTTTGTTACATATTTATTCATATCTCGTAATCCTTTCATGTAAATACTTGTTGAAGATATTATATAAAGATAATCGAGGTTAATAATTCGGGAGAGTATTTTTCAAATTTGTATTTTGTCAATGGGCAAAGGGTTTTATGTCGGGCGGGTCGTGTAATGGTTAGCAAGCGAGGCTAGCAGACCTTCACAAGTGAGTTCGAGTCTCATTTAGTGCCCCATTCATTCGACCTTGTGCCACATCTAAGCAAATTAATTAATACTTATTGTATCCTATACATCTCTACATTTGTATTGTAACGGTTATCGTCGTAGGAAACGAGCTCAGCGTCCTGAGTTCAAATTCTGGAAAAGGCTATTTGCATCTCACAAAGCGGTAACACTCTGAGGAAGGTGTGAATCCAACTATTCTCTCTCGAACACTTACTGGTGAAAAGCTGGGCAGACTGAGCACTTTAACCATGGTATGACAACCAGTCTTGGAGAAGGAAAACTTTGAATTTTAACCAGTTGTACTCCTCTTTAAAATTGTCTGTGTCGCATCCTACTCATGGAGGGGGGTAAATGTATTATTATTGGACCCAGGAGAAAGCTTTAACATACATAAATCTTGTTCCTAATGAGGAAAGGGGATCTCTCATAATAAACAATAACCGGCAGAAATTCACGATGCTGCAAAACGAGCAATTAAACTTCTTTTTTGTTTTCATTATTTACACGATTTTTCGATCGGTACATTCTCCAACCTTCTTTTCAAAGCATGCGAAATAGCGTTCGATGAAAATATTTCATGACAATACATTTTTTGAAAAAAAATCTGTTTGATATTATTTTTGTTCTGGGTACTGAAAAGTGATTGATTCATTGATTTTAATGACTAACGGTTATTTTATGCCTACAGGTTGGATTAAGTTGGTTAGGTTTTAAAGCATATCAACCATTGTAGGTTATTTAATGCCAAATCTATTTTTATACATATAAACAGTTCTATTTCAAACAATTCAGTTAAGCATGAGTACACTGTTTAGTTTGTTTTAACCCATAGATAGGACCTTATCAGGTATTACCATTCTGCCCCAGAGTACTCCGCATTCCCCAAAGCTCCAGCATTACTGAAGCCTCACCATCAGATTGTTTAGTAACACATCCAGGACACTTGTTAGGGGAGTTTTACCCCTTCCTGGAGATACAGTTGGTGTATTCTGCACCCCCAGCCGACATGGCCAACCTAGAGGTAAGGGAATCTCGTTCATTGTACGTTCATATTTACGTTCTTTTTTTTTTTTTTTTGCATTGTCGTTTCTTAAGAATTTTCTTTAGCTTGCACAGGATCTAATCAAATACGAATAATTTTCAAATAGATCTATTTGTCCTATAGATGTGACCCTAACAAGTACTGTGACTCCGGGTCAGTGTGGACTTGGGAGTAATAGTAAGGAAAAGATACCCCACACTCTCCAGATCTCTAGAATTAGAGCCTCATTGTCAAGTACAGTTTAGTGCCATACATAGAATACCGTTTTTTTTGGAGGGTGAGGGTCTTACTCTTCTCCAGGGGATACAGTGAGCATATTCTGCGTCCCGCTAACAGAGCATCCAAAAAGAAGGATCAGAACAAAAGTTCTCTTGTCTAACGAAAGTTCTTATTGCACCGGAAGAAGGCAGAATAAATTGTAGAAACGTCATGTGAACCATAAAAACAATGCTTATCTGATGAAGGTTCTTGAAATGTTTATGATCTTTCTTAGAACTATAGACAGTATCTATTTTATTATATAATATTAGGTCTATCATATTTACTCTTCGTAGATGAAGAGAGCAAACGTTTACTTCATGAGCATAATCTCAAATACATTAAGGAAGGATTTTTTACAGTTATAGAAACTATGATTTAAACTGTAGATTTTCAATTTTTCTATTCATCTGTCTGTCTTTTTACTTTCAGTTCATTATCTATCTTCAGTTCGTACCTATTTTCAGTTGATTATCTATCTTCTGTTCGTACTTATTTTCAGTTCATTATCTATCTTCAGTTCGTACCTATTTTCAGTTCATTATCTATCTTCAGTTCGTACCTATTTTCAGTTCATTATCTATCTTCAGTTCGTACCTATTTTCAGTTCATTATCTATCTTCAGTTCGTACCTATTTTCAGTTCATTATCTATCTTCAGTTCGTACCTATTTTCAGTTCGTTATCTATCTTCTGTTCGTACTTATTTTCAGTTCATTATCTATCTTCAGTTCGTACCTATTTTCAGTTCATTATCTATCTTCAGTTCGTTATCTATCTTCTGTTCGTACTTATTTTCAGTTCATTATCTATCTTCAGTTCGTACCTATTTTCAGTTCATTATCTATCTTCAGTTCGTACCTATTTTCAGTTCGTTATCTATCTTCTGTTCGTACTTATTTTCAGTTCATTATCTATCTTCAGTTCGTACCTATTTTCAGTTCATTATCTATCTTCAGTTCATATCTATCAATCTATCGGTATTTTAAATTTTGGTAGTGCGTATATATATATATATATATAGTCATCCACTGACAGACTGTTTCGTTGTATCACAACTCTTCAGTGTGGCTAGACATGTAGGACACATGAAGCTGGGATCGAAACCCGCCCAAATTTACGTTAGACTTAGTATCATACCTCTCAACCAACAAGTGTACCATGTCAACTAGGCAATTATAAGGTATTAAATTGTAGCATTCATTTGTTTACATTTTATACCTTACCGGATACCAGAGTGCTCAATTCGTTCGAAGTGCTTTGCATTATGCAAGCGGCAGCTGTAAAATTTGCCAGAATGCTCATATATATATATATATATATATATATATAGTACTCCTTATTTAAAAATATAGCAAACTGTATCATATATATATATATATATATATATACTTAAGATGGTGAAGAGACAGAAACAACAGCACTTGGTAATTGACAGTCTCTCACCTATGTAATCGCTAGAGCAAGTGGTTTCCACGTAGATATCCTGTTATATACTGTTGTTTGGTGGTATGATGGGAAGGGTCATCTCGTTTGGGGGGCATTTTGGGAGGCCCTATCTAGTTTATACTGCGTGATTATATTAATTTTTTAATTTATCAATTTATTTACTCTATTGTTAGTAATCTATTTGTATTTTATCATATATAAATCGAGTCTCTGAATAAACTTAAAAGGAACAATCATGTAGAATTTATAGTATTGATATATTCAAATAATCCTCAATGCACGGCTATTAATACATATTTTTTACCAACCGAACGTTTTAAAAGAAAACGCTAAAAACGTTCCAACCGACAACTTCAAAACAAAACTCTACAAATGATTAAAACAATAAAAACTCAAATTGTCAACTCAAAATTACACTACTCCTGATGACGACCAAAAGTATGGTGGAAAGCGCTTGGGCAGAAGATATGGGATAATTCCTTTACCACCTAGATCTCGACACAAGAAAAATAGCAAGTATACTTGAAAAGATAAAATTAAAAATAATAAACTGTGTTCCATCGTCTTTAACAAAACTTGCTTGAATAATAACTTGCTACCTAAATATACATTCTTCAATAAATATATATATACATATATATATATATATATATATATTCTTTGATGCATCGGGATGGGCCATCAGTGATGTTTCCTTTGGGTTCACGGAGGTTTTCGGGTCTTGCAACATCAGACCCCACTCACCCAAATGTAATGTACTGGCCACCTCCCACCACTAGTGACCACGGTGACCAGCTGTGAGACCAACAACAAAAGGTCCGTCGCGAGATCTCTCGAGATAAGCGCGAGAAATGGTCATACACGAGAGTTGGAGATTTTTATTTTGAAAAGGTTCAGCTACTTAGCTACCAACAGAGCGACAAGTAACGAAATTTCGGGGCTAACGATATGATATATAAATCGGAGACCGCTCACTCCACCCTCACATTGGGAATGGGCTACAATTTGTTAAAGTATAGATCTTTCTTTCATCAACTGGAAAATATCTCTACAAATCATTTTGTTTTTGAGACCGATCCAAAGGAAAGTTACAACATGGATGATAAAGTGGAATTTTCCTGTGACCATGTGCCTGATTTTTTTTATCGTTTCCTGATATAAACTCGACGTCATTCCCGTCAGAAGATTAGACCTATGAACTTATCATCCAGTCCCAGCAGATCTCAGACTGAAAATAAAAGAAAACGAAAAGGTAAACGAATTCTTGGATCTTGCCAGAGATTTGAAAAAACTGTGGAACATGAAAATGATTATATTATCTATTGTAGTTTGTGCCGTTGGAACAATTTCCAAAGAGAGTGGAGAAAATGGAGATTAGAAGAAAAATCAAGACACTCTAGACCACTGTACTGATAAACTCAGCTGGGATACTTTGAAGAGTCCTGGAGACCTGAAGAATTCTGATGTCACTCAGACACCCGCGAAAAACCACCAATTAGAACTAGAGTGAAAATAATAACATACTTAAAAATACAAATAATAAATAAATTTCCAAACAATTTCCAAAGAGAGTGGAGAAAATGGAGATTAGAAGAAAAATCAAGACACTCTAGACCACTGTACTGATAAACTCAGCTGGGATACTTTGAAGAGTCCTGGAGACCTGAAGAATTCTGATGTCACTCAGACACCCGCGAAAAACCACCAATTAGAACTAGAGTGAAAATAATAACATACTTAAAAATACAAATAATAAATAAATGAATTTAACAAATGAAAAAAAGAATCAATAATTAAAAAAGACATGACTAAGCCATAATTTTAACAAGCTAATCAAAAAAAAGAATGAAATAACATGAAAATATTATTTGTATCCGTATTGGGCTTCGCAATAGAAGCTTGACACATTCGATTCCACATAAATACGCCAGAAGAATGCTGGAGGTTTCGCTGTGAACAAATAACCAGGAAAATAGTCCATCGAATTCAGAATAAATTACTATAAACCTGTGTCAAAAATTTTAACCATGTTTTTTCCGTCTCTTTCGATTTCAACCTGTTTTGCTGGCAGATCTTTGTTTCTTTATTTAGAATGACTCGAGTTGGCTTTTTTTTGCTTCCGAGCGTTAATTTTTTTTTTCTTTTCTTAGTCTGGAAATGCCACAAAGTCACTTTTAAAACTCCAGCAACACGTCCCTGATTATTCTTTGCCGTGTTTGCCATTTTTGTTATTAAAATATCGTTTTCATTGAATATTTTTCTCGAGGCACCTTGCGATCTTTCTCTCACTCCCGACAATTTCAAATACATCTGTTTCGTTTTCTATCCTACTATACAAAGATTTCAAGTTAAGCCATCTCCTATTTATCCTTAGTGTGTATCAAAAGTATTTTCGTTTTTTAAGTGACTGCGTATTGATATTTTTTCGATGACCTTAACTCTTCTGAGAGTTTCCAAATCTCAATGGCCAGGTTCTACTATAATGGGCATTTTAAAGAATTATATTTCACAACTGACGATCGTCCACCTTTGGGTTTTATTTTAAGGGACAACTCATCACCTGCAAAATGTCAAAAGAGTGGGGTAGTACGGTCAGATACTGTTTCATTTCTTCCTTCTTGCTGAGAATCAAAAAGACAGTTTATGGAATGGAAACATATTGATTCTTCCTGGCGCTGTGGTCAGTAAAAAAGGTCATGCTGGCAGTCTCCTGGAATATGAAAGGACCTACCACTACCGATTTCCTTGAAAAAGGTGTATCTGTAAAAAATGTTTCATATTGCCGATTCTTGAGGGAAAATTTATCTTATTTATTGAATAACCCATATATATATATATAATATATATATATATATATATGAAATGTTCGTGTTTTAATAATTATCATCGAAGGAAATGGACACAGCGACCAGAGTTCAAATACTAATCTAGGCTATTCGCAATTCACATCGTGCTAATATCTTTTAGAAAGGTATGAATTCAACAACTCTCTCTCTCTCTAGCTAGCTATAGGTAAATAGTAAGACAAACTAAGGTCTTTAACTTTGGTATAGCAACCAGTCAAGGAGAAGGAAAGCTGAATTTAAACCTGCTAAACTCCACTTTAAAAAGTGACCTTGTATCACATCCTGCTCGTCCGGAGTTGTTGGGTATGTGTATATATATATGTATAATCATCATCATGTCGTGCCGCAGGCACAGATATCTCTGACCCTCTCTCGCCATTTCTCCCTATCGTTCATCGCCTCTGGTAGGTCTTTAGGGCTACATCCTGTATCCTCACAGAGCTGCTGTTCGAGCTGGTCATCCCACTTTTGCCCGGTCATATGTGGGGTCCATAGGAGTACATCACTTATGAGCTCGTCCCTGCTTCTCCAGCAGTGTCCTGCATGTCTGGTTCGTCTAGCTTGGATAGTTTTCGTGATGGGAGGCAGGTGGCCGTATAGTTGGTGCCTTGTGGGGTGTTGCCACCAGGACTTGTTCAATATTGCTCGCAACATTCTTTTGTAATTGCTGTCTAGCTTCTTATATATATATATATATATATATATATATATATATATATAGTATTAGTGGAGTGATAGGTATTTACACTGGTAGTGACTGGTGGTTTATATTGGCGATCAAGTGACAGCAAATTTCCTCAATAATTCAGCGCTCTCCCCAATATTACCGTTCCTAAATCAAACTGATATTTTGTTATTATTAGTACTTAGTGAGTAATCACGCAAGAAGTAAAGGATGGCTGACATTCTGATCAAGTGACAGTAAGTCTGTTTAATCCAACTGAATTTTCCATGGTTAAACTCGCTGTGATCAGTAATGTTATCATCCGAAGCGCCTTGATTTTTCCTCGAAATTTTAGTCATCCCTACTAATTTTTATTTATTTTTGCCTGGCATTTTTTTTTCTTCACTCTTTACAAGTTTTTCACATAAATTTTAGTGGAGTCACCAGGACTATTCTGTGATCTTGGCAATACTGTAGTCTGTATAGTTTAAGTCCTTCCTCTGATCTCCATCTCCTCCAGTCCCAACACCTTCATGTTCCGCTGCTGTTTTAGTTCCTCTAGCAAGATCTAAGTATTTGTCTATCTTTTCATTTTCTTTTCAATCTGTGGTACGCTAGAACGGAAAATTCCATAAGATGATTAATTCTTTTATTTATTTATTTTGTTAATCAACTATAGGTCTAGTTTTCTGGCCGAGATTAGGTGATCCATTTGGGAATTTTATGCGTCTCAGATTCTGGTTTGTGCATATACCATTATATATATATATATATATATATATATATATATATATATATATATATATATATATGACTGTCGTCGAGGGCTACAGAAAACTTCCTTTTCAATAGCTACAATACCGAGGTGTTGCGGGGTGGGCACTACTCCTTTCCTTAGATTGCTCCACTTCACTCTTGAAATGTACCTTAAATGCTGAGTATTAAGCAAGAAGGTATCAAGTACCATTTTTTGAGTCTTTGGTATGACTCGACGAGATATTGAACCCCAGTCTCCCGAGTCATTGGCGAACACTTTACCACTAGGCCTATATATATATATATATATAATATGCATGCATGTATGGGTATATATATATATAATATGTATATAAAAATACATATAATAGACTATCATTTACATTTACACCTTATGTATAAAATATCTTGTCTATATATATATATATATATATATATATATATATATATATATATGCGTGTGTGTGTGTAATACATTTTTATGAAAGTATGCATATATATGTGTGTAATATATTGCTATGTATATTTTTTATAGTAAGGCAGATTAATTTGTTTAGCCCCAGTGAGACAAAAAGTCTTGAAGAAAGAAAACTCTGAATTCCAATTAGTCTTACTCTGCTAAAATAAATAAGAAAAGATTTATGCCTTAGTAGAAACCAGAATTAACGGGCTAGTATATTTATTCATTACTTATTGAAAATTATTCTCGGCATTATATATATATATATATATAAATTGTAATTCCTTAAAAACCATACTTCAAGTGATATGTATTCCCGGATATTGACGGTTAAAATTAAACTTATTTCTGTTCAAATCCCTGTCTGAAGATCCACTTGACTGCGGAGGAAATGTAAAATAAACTTATGGATTATATCTACAGATTTTTCTTGATATAATTGATATGTAAAATAATACACACACACACACACACACGCACACACAAATATAAATATATATATATATATATATATATATATATATATATATATATATATATATATATACATATACATCCCATTGGTCGAGTGAGTAGCGTATTCGCTCGAGAGACCGAGTTCAATCCCTAGTCGAGTCGTACCAAAGACTCAAAAAATGGTACTTGATATCGCCTTGATTAATATTTAGCATTGAAAAATTTGGATCAATCCAGGAAAAGCAGTAGCACCCTACCCGACACCTCGACTACAGCCTTAACATTATATATATATATATGTGTGTGTATATATATATATATATATATATATAGTCAACCACAAACAGTCTGTTGTTGACAATGTTTTTATATGTTTGTGTATATATATATATATAATATATATATATATATATATTATATGCATGTATAAACTCTCACTTATATATATATATGAATATTTGTATTTATATCATTGGCCTAGTGTGTAGAGTGTTCACCAATGGTCCGGGAGAGCTGGGTTCAATCCTAGGTCGCGTCAAACCAAAGACTCAAAAAATGGTACTTGATACCGCCTTGCTTAACACTCAGAAATATAAGGTACGTATCAAGGGTAAAGTGGAGCAATCCTGGGAAAGGAGTAGCGCCCTCTCCTACAACTCGATGTAGTAGCTATTGAAAATGGAACCTTCTGGTTCCTTACTTATAGGTATTATATACATGCATATTTGTATGTAGATATATGTATTATATACATGTATATCTACAGGTATATATATATATATATATATATATATATATATATATATATAAAAGTATATCTACAGGTATATATATATATATATATATATATATATATATGTGTGTGTGTGTGTGTTTATTATATACATGTATGTATACATGTATATCTGCGGGTTTATATATATATGTTTTATGTACATTTGTATGTATATATATGTGTATTATATACTTGTATATTTGTATGTATATATACATATATGTTTTATATATATATATGTAATATACATATATATGTATGTATATGTATTATATCCATGCATATATATATATATATATATATATATATATATATATATATTATACGTATTATATATATATATATATATATACATTGATATTTATGCACATATACGTATTATATATATATGTAATATACATGTATATATATATATATATATATATTATACGTATTATATATATATATATACATTGATATTTATGCACATATACGTATTATATATATATATATATATGTAATATACATGTATATATATATATATATATATATATATATATATATATATTATACGTATCATATACGAATATATTTATATATATACGTTGATATTTATGCACATTTACGTATTATATATACGTATACATATATGTATTTATATGTGTATATATATATACATATTATATACGTTGATATTTACATATATATATCGTTTTATATAGGTATATATTTATTTATATATATATATATATATATATATACTTTGATATTTATGCATATATACGTATTAAATATATATATATACATATATCGTATTATACAGGTACATATTTATTTGTATATATATACTTTTTATGTATATATATATATATATATATATATATATATATATACATATCACCGAATTACATACATATATATTTATATGTATATTTACATTTTTTCTATATATATATATTTATATGTATATATATGTATTTATTTATTTATGATTAGATAATAGAGACACATTTTTCTCTATAATTTTATTAAGATGCTTTTAAGTCTCCTGATAAGTGTCTTAGTTTCAGTTTGTAATTGGTGGATAAATTTACCATTATAAGCTCTAGTATTTTTGAGTGTTTATATTTTCTTTATTGTAGTTAATTCGTCCTTTTACAAGACTACAGTGATATTTTTGCGTGTCAGCCACGTGGTGAGCTGCAGAATCATATATTCTAAAATATTTGTAGTTAGGCACCAGTCTTTCATTTAAGCAAATTTTATTGAATAATAAAGACACATTTTGTCTTGATTATTTTATTAAGATCCTTTCAAGTTTCCTGATAAAAAATATCACCATTGGCCTAATGAGTAGAGTGTTCGCAAATGGTTCGGAAGACCGGAGTTTAATCCCTGGCCGAGATACCAAAGACTCAAAAAATGTTACTTTATGCTGCCTTGCTTAATATTCAGCATTATAATGTAAGGATTAAGGGTAAAGTGGAGCAATCTAGGGAGAGAAGTGGTGCCTTCCCCAACACGTTGGTGTAGTAGCTATTGAAAAGGGAGCCGTCGTGTCACCCTACACTAAGGTTACCAACTGTTCCTTTATTTAATATATACATATATAAGTATGTATATATGTATTCATTATATACATATGTATATATATACATTTATTATATGCATATATATATATATATATATATATATATATAGGGAGAGAATATATACACGTATACGTATATACATATATATATATATATATATATATATGAATTTATTTTATATATATTTCATACATATAAATATATATCGATTGATTATATACACCTATATATACGTATATATGTATATATATGCATTGATTAAATACATATATATGTACGTATATATGTATATGGATTTATTATATAGATATATATTTAAATGTATTTATTATATATATATATTTGGATTTATTATATTTATTATTTATGTATATGGATTTATTTTATATGTATTTATATATATATATATATACGTATTTATATGTATTTATATATATATATATATACGTATTTATTATGTACCTCTATATGTCTATATATTTAGATTTATTACATACACATATAAATATATATATGTATCTATTGCTTACATATATCTATATTCATATCAATAAAATTATTTGTATGTGTATTCATGTATTAAATATATAAATATATATATTTTTTATGTATATACATGTATTATATATATTTCTATGTAGATAAATTATAAATTGTACGCTTATATATATATATATATATATATATACATACATATATATAATTCATTATGCATATATATTTTGAACATTCTATATATATATATATATATGTGTGTGTGTATATATATATATATATATATATATATATATATATATATATATATTATGCGACACTATGTATATATATTTCAACTGAAAATGTTACAAATATATATATATATAAATTCCATGTTTATGTTTATATTTATATATATGTAATACACAGACGTACATACATGTATATACATTTTTTTTGTAAAATCGGCTCATTGCCTAGTGGGTATAGTGCTAGCCAATGGCCCGGGAGACCGGGGTTCTATCTTATGTCGAGTCATGCCAACGACTTATGAAATGGTACTTGATATCTTGCTTAATTCTTTGCATTATAAGGTACGAATCATTGGTGAAGTGGAGCTATTCAAAAGTAGTTAACTTTACTTAATTTATATATATGATTTTTTAATAATATTATTTATACACAGACATATATATATATATAAAATCTCAAACAATTTACAAATATATATATATTCAAATATCTGTGTATAAATAATATTATTAAAATATGTATATATATATATATATATATATATGTGTGTGTGTGTATCTTTACCATATTATTTATACATACACACACACATATATATATATATATATGTGTAAATTGTTTGATATGTATATATATATATATATATATATATATATATATATATATATATATACTTGTAAAATATATAGTTATTCGTCTCTGTATATATACGTTTGTAGTTGTAGTAGTCGTGGTAGAATTATTATTCTTCTATTTTAGTGTGAAATTGAGTCTTAATATTCCAGATGACACGCAAACTTATTCAGAAATATGCCACGACTTAATGAATGAAAGAATGCTCTTTATATAGTATTCCGTTGATTTTACGATGTTTACAATCTTCTTTACAGTCTTTGTTCCTTCCTTCTTTTCTGTCCTTGACTCTTCTTCTCACTCACTTTTTATCACAGTTTTTCTACCTCTCCCTCACTTCTCTTTTCCATATTTATATACATCTCTCACTCTGCTCTCCTATCTTTTGACTTACCTCTCTCACTCTTTTCTATCTATCTATTTTGCTCCTCTGTACCTACTTCTCACTCACATCTCTCTCTTTGCTGTCTTCCATCTTACTCATCACCAAAGTCTCTCCCCCCCTCTCTCTCTCTCTCTTTCTTTCACTCGTATTTCTCTTACCTATCTTGTTACCCAGCCATTTCCCTCTTACTTCTCCTCTTACACTTCTTTCTTCTGTTCCATCTTTCTTCCTACTTCTCTCACTTCAAACTTTTAACCTATTACTTTCACTCACTTTCTAATCTTTCAGCCCACAATCTCTCTCTTTCCACCTTTTCTCTCTTCATTTTTTCCTCTTATGTCTTCCTCTCTTCATTTTCTTCTCACTCCCTATCCTCGCCCTTCCTCTCTAATTTTCGTATTCTCCCTCCTTCACATTTTGGTTGGTTTTAATGGAAAGGAGAAAACAATGATCTATAATGTGTAAAGCTAAAACATGAATGTAATTTTCATCTTCACATATCAGAAACTAAACCTGGAAATAGCTTGATAAACAGGTCAGTTCGTAGATAGATAAATAGATAGACAGATATGAATAGCAAATACATTGACAGATTGATTGTTCGTTGATAGATAAATAGATAGATATGAACAGCAAATACATTGACAGATTGATTGTTCGTTGATAGATAAATAGATAGATATGAACAGCAAATACATTGACAGATTGATTGTTCATAGATAGATAGATAGATATGAACAGCAAATACATTGACAGATTGATTGTTCGTTGATAGATAGATAGATAGATAGATAGATATGAACAGCAAATACATTGACAGATTGATTGTTCGTTGATAGATAGATAGATAGATAGATAGATAGATAGATAGATAGATAGATAGATATGAACAGCAAATACATTGACAGATTGATTGTTCGTTGATAGATAAATAGATAGATATGAACAGCAAATACATTGACAGATTGATTGTTCGTTGATAGATAAATAGATAGATATGAACAGTAAATACATTGACAGATTGATTGTTCATAGATAGATAGATAGATATGAACAGCAAATACATTGACAGATTGATTGTTCGTTGATAGATAAATAGATAGATATGAACAGCAAATACAATGACAGATTGATTGTTCGTTGATAGATAGATAGATAGATAGATAGATAGATAGATATGAACAGCAAATACATTGACAGATTGATTGTTCGTTGATAGATAAATAGATAGATATGAACAGCAAATACATTGACAGATTGATTGTTCGTTGATAGATAAATAGATAGATATGAACAGTAAATACATTGACAGATTGATTGTTTGTTGATAGATAAATAGATAGATATGAACAGCAAATACATTAACAGATTGATTGTTCATAGATAGATAGATAGATATGAACAGCAAATACATTGACAGATTGATTGTTCGTTGATAGATAAATAGATAGATATGAACAGCAAATACATTGACAGATTGATTGTTCGTTGATAGATAGATAGATAGATATGAACAGCAAATACATTGACAGATTGATTGTTCGTTGATAGATAGATAGATAGATAGATAGATAGATAGATAGATAGATAGATATGAACAGCAAATACATTGACAGATTGATTGTTCGTTGATAGATAAATAGATAGATATGAACAGCAAATACATTGACAGATTGATTGTTCGTTGATAGATAGATAGATAGATAGATAGATATGAACAGCAAATACATTGACAGATTGATTGTTCGTTGATAGATAAATAGATAGATATGAACAGCAAATACATTGACAGATTGATTGTTCATAGATAGATAGATATGAACAGCAAATACATTGACTGATTGATTGTTCGTTGATAGATAAATAGATAGATATGAACAGCAAATACATTGACATATTGATTGGTATCAACAGAAAAGAGATATATAGGTAGATATGGTTGGTTGATTGTTTTGTTATATGGCATATCAACCCTTTTCGGATCATTAACGCTGAGTTAAGTCATTTTGATTTGCTTTGGTTTTATGGCATATCAACCATTGTAGGTTATTTAATTCCAAATCCATTTTTATAAATATACACAGTTCTATATGATACAATTTAGTTTAATATAAGTACATAGTTTAAAAGTCAAAAACAGTTCGATTCCAAACAAGTCAGTTTAACATGAGTGCAGGTTTTTTTTTTTTGCACACAGTTAATACAAAAAGCATAAATACACTCTAATTCTATTTAACCCATAGATAGGACCCTTTCAGATGCTACCACTCCGGGCCAGAGTGGACCTGGGAGTGATGACAATAAAGGGGTATTCGGCATTCCCCAACTCTTCAGCATTACTGGAGCCTCGCCATTAGATTGCTTAGTGTCATAATCAGGACACTCGTTAACTGTTTTACATTTAACTGTATGTAAACCAAAATTGTACTTTTGCTAAATTGAATTGTTTAAAAAAAAAAAATTTTAGTGATACATAGCAATACTTGAAGCCATTTAACTTTGTTGATATGCTAAACTGAATTATTTGAAATAGAACTGCTTAATCGTTTAACTGTGTGTAAACAAAAAACTGTCCTTGCGCTAAATTGAATTGTTTGAAATAGAATTGTTTTTACAGTTAACTGTGTGTAAACAAAAAGTTGTACGTATGCTAAATTGAATTGTTTATAATTAAGTGAAATCATTTAACTGTGTACAAAAAATGAACTCAGGTTTGTTTAAAAAAGTTAACTACAAAATATATTTAGAAATCATATACTTAATATATACATACAAAAAGGAGTCGGCATTAAATGACCTTCAATGGTTGATATACCACAAAACCAAACCAATTTTGTTTTCTCTAATAATTTGAAATAAAACTATTTTCACATTTTTCTGTGTGTAAACAAATGACGGGTGCTTAGTTAAATTGTTAGTGATACGTAGCAATACTTGAAAACATTAAACTGTGTGCAAACAAATGATTAATAGTAAATAGAATTATTAGAATTCGTATTAGATAGAAATAAGTGAAACCATTTAACAGTGGGGAAAAAAATGAATTCCAGCTCGTTTAAAATTCTATCTAGAAAATGTGTTTAGAAATCATATATATATATATATGTATATATAAAAAGGAGTTGGCATTAAATGACCTACAATGGTTGATATACCATAAAACCAAACCAAACAAAACCCAGACCATTGGCGAACACTGACCTAGTATTTAGAGTGTTTGCCAATGGTCCAGGAGACCTGGGTTCAATCCCAGGTCGCGTCATACCAAAGAATTTAAAAATGGTACTTGATACCTCCTAGCTTAACACTCAGCAATATAAGGTATGTATCAAGGTTAAAGTGGTGCAATCCAGGGAAAGAAGTAGCGCCCTCCCCTACACCTCGGTGTAGTAGCTATTGAAAAAGAACCTTTCTGGTCACCCTCGACTACGGTCGCCAACTTTACTTACTTACAATTCAAGTTGTGCGCCTTATATTCTTCACTGGTTATTATTCGATTTAATGTTGAATTATAACTATGTTTTGTATAGAAAAATATGTTAATATTTACATAATGATATCGTCTAGTTATCATTTGCTTTGGAATCTTCATCAGAATCCTCATCACAATTTTCAGGGTCAGGTGATATTTCATTCAAATCCCCATGGTCGACATCATTATCATTGTCTGATTCACACTCAAAGTTTTCAAGAACATCGACAAGCTGAAACAGCATAATGTCTCCATTATTCCAATGTAGTATTATTTCATTGTTTTTTTTTATCATGCGTCCATCTATAACCACTGACTGATTGAAGCATATCCGGTTTGACAATATATGCCTGTTCCCATACAATTAGCGGGGTTTTTATACGATTTAGATGTTCCCGCAGCTTATCAGTGAAAGATGGTAATGCATTCAAGAGAATGTATTAAGATATATAAAGAGTCCCATTTTCCCTACCATATTTTGATCATAACATGAATCTCAGTTCATCAACACTTTTAACTGGCTTATTCCCAAACAACGCGTGTAAATTTCTCAATGGATCCTAAAGTGTCTCCATTTATTTGCCTTGTTTCACTAAACTTCATAAACATTTCCTGAAAGTGCTTGTTTTTTTTGGGGGGTGGGGTAATTTATTTTTGCGTGCTTTTGCTTTTTTGTCGACAAATTTTATTGCTTTCACCTTTTCTTTTCCCTAAAAAGCCCAAGTCATTTCACGACCTGTGGTGTAATTCCCTCCTATTTATGTACATGGATACATATCGAGTACACTCTCTGGAGTTTCTACAACCTTTAAACGGAATATTCAACGTAAAAAAATAGCAAGTAACGAAAGATTCAAATTCCCAGGAACGAATCGCTGAGCCAATCAACAGAAACAAGTTATGGAAACTTTTATTTCATTCAATTGATAATTACAAAATGTGTCAAATAAATTTGTCTTGAGGAAATCAAATCAAATATCTCTATGAGTCCGACTGTATGTAAATATGAAAAAAAGTATTCAGAAGTTTATAGCTGAATATTCTGCAACTGCCCACGCCTATGAATGAAATAATTTGTAATTTGATTTCCACTTTTATTCTTATTTT
The DNA here is from genome assembly GCA_963585895.1 of Sepioteuthis lessoniana. NCBI lineage: Eukaryota > Metazoa > Mollusca > Cephalopoda > Myopsida > Loliginidae > Sepioteuthis > Sepioteuthis lessoniana. Next base: position 119,357 of record CAUZXS010005419.1, on the reverse strand, counting down.
TATGCTTATTTTTATTTCTATTTTCTAATTTTTATTTTTTTATTTTTTAATTCCTTTCTTTTATCTTCTGAATACGAACTGTAACTCCACATTTGCTATTCTGCGACGAGAGAGAAGCATGTAAATAGTCATCTGACGAGACGGAGAGTATTGTAATATTCTCCGCCGAAATAAATTTAATATGATGACTTAACCGAGTTTGAGTCTCCACCAAATTGTACTATATATGCAGGACACTGCTGGAGAAGCAGGGACGAACTCATAAGAGATGTACTCTTATAGACCCCCACACATGGCCATGCAAAAGCAGGACGACCAGCACGAACATACATTCAGCAGCTATGTGAGGATACGGGATGTTGTCCTGAAGACCTACCTAGGGCGATGAACGATAGGGAGGAGTGGCGAGAGGGGGTCAGGGATATCCGTGCTACCAGCACGACATGATGATGATGATGATGATATATGTATCAAACTATCATCGGTACAACATTAGTTTGCGATTTTGTATCTAAAATTTTCAAATTTGAATATAATTCAGGAAACACGACTATCTCATATTAACATTGCCCTGATAATGGTTTAATCTCAGAAGAAGTCGATACGTTTAAATATTGGCAAAATATTTAACAAAGCTCATCCTCTTAATACTTTTTTCATATACATATATTTGTTCGCAAGGTGCACATGCTCTCACTAGATGACAAATAGTATTGTGATAAAAATAGAAAGTTTGTGTATGTATTTTTCCAACCCCTCCGCAACAGCTTGGATGCGACACAAGGTCATTTTTCTTTGCCGCTGACTTAAATACAAGTTATTTCCTTCTCTTAAAAAGCTGCTAAAAACGCAGTATGCCCGACTATTTACCTATAGGGAAGGAGAAGAGATGAATTTATACCTTTCTCAGGAGTATTAGTGCGAAGTGAAACACAAACGGCTTCCTCTAAGATTTGAACCTGTCACGCCGAGTCCATTTCCTCTAACGATAATTTCTATACTCCATGGGTCAATGTGGCGTAGTGGTTAAACTGCGATCTTGATGTAAGCTAGTTCGAACTCCAGTCGCGCTAATACGTTCATTTTCGGACAAAGAGATTTGGTAAAGGTATGAAACCGTTTATTCCTCCAGCTAGAGGTTAAATAGTATCACTATAATTCTTCTACAAGGATGCTTTGGGCGTTGAATAACCCATGAAGGTTGCTGGAGGTGCCCATGGTGTAATGGTTATTGTCGTAGGAAATGGACACGGCAAAACAAGTTCAAATCCTGGATCAGGCTAATTGCATTTCACATAGCAGTAATACCCTTGGGAAAGGTATGAATCCAATTATTCTCCCTCCAGCTATGGGTAAATAGTAGGACAGACTGGGTTCTTCAGCCTTGGTGAGGCAACTAGTCTAGGATAAGGAAAACTCTGAATTCAAACCTGTTAAATCCAGGAGGTGTCTGTTACGGCAACAGGCGGCCTCGGGTCGCTCTGTCAATGCGTCTGTGAAAAATCTGCAGCAAACAGAGCGTTTTTCCGGGTGGGACTTGAGACGCTTCCCTCAATCAAATCCCAAAGTATCTTCTTCAATGAGCAACATATTACTTGCTCGGGAGGAAGCCGGTTCAACCCCACCAGGGTGAAAGCATCAGTTTTTGAGTGGCATAAGAGATTCAAGGAAGGCAGGGAGTCTGTGAGGGATGATAAGAGGTGTGGGGGGAATAAAGAAGTCAATGCACCAAAGTTGATTGGCCAAAGGGTTAGGCTTAGGGTTACTAAGTTGAGGTTTTAAGGGAGTTCAGGAAGAGATTCCGTCGTAAGAAGCCAGCACTCTTCAATCGGGTCAGTGGCATTTCCACCAGGACAATGCACCAGTCCATAACTCCATCCTTGTCACAGACTATTTGAGCAAGATGGGCATGTAGACAGTTCCTCAGCCTCCCTATAGCTCAGACCTTGCTCCCTGTGACTTTTGGTTATTCCCTAAACTCAGAGGTTGTCGTTATGAGACAATTGAGGTGATGAAAGGGGCTGTGACGAAGGTCATTGACACGCTTACAAAAGAGGACCTCCATGGAGCCTTCGAGAAGTTGTTGGAACAGTACAAGTGCATTGCAGCCGGAGGAGATTACTTCGAAGAGGACTAGAGTTTCATATGTGTACTATCAATAAAAGTGCCCATACGAAAAAAGTCTGGAAACTTATTTAATGATCCTCGTAGATTTTATCAGTGATAATGAAGGTGACATCAAAAAATGAAACCCTGAAATCTTCTGTTTGATATTCAAATATAAATCCCACCACTTTTGTCCCTTCACTATGGAAGGAAACCAAGAACATTGAGAGCTTTTGTTTTTCCAGTTGGAAAGAAACTCCAACTAAAGACATCCCAAAGACATTGAGTGCACCTATTCCATTGTACATGATGAACATCATGAAATTGGTTTCAGAATAAAATCAGGAAACTCATTATGAATGACAAATTAGATAATTCAATGAATGACTTGGAATTACACGCTTGGACATCGTTTGTTAACGTGGTAAAAAAAACTTCTTAGGCAATCGCCGGGCCGAAAACAACAAGGAGTTAATGAAAAGCTGTTGTAAATTCTACGGGATATATGCGTTAATATGAGTATTAAGGTTTATTTTTACATAGCCATCGAGATAAATTTCCGCATAATTGCGAAGATGTGAGTGATGAGCCACGAGGTATCAATCGGGGTATCAAAAAAAAATGGAAGAGCGTCACCAGAGACGGTGAGACAAACAAATGATGGCTGACTACTTCTGGAGTATCAAAAGTATATTGAACATGACAGACGATTAAGAAAGAGAAAAAAAAATTTTTTTACCGTAGTTCTTATGTTCACGAAGATTTTATTTCTGCTGTTAGTTTATTAAATGTTTGATGAAAATACTTGTTGGTCCTGGTATATTCAATCGTGTTATTTTTAAAGACTTAGGGTCTGATTGTAACGGCAAAAATAGTATTTCTCAATAACCAGACTGTTGTGATGCTGACAAAAGAAAGACACGGGGAACACAAAAAGGGTTGATTGAAAAACATAAATATTCAAGTTACAGAAACAAGATACAAGTGAACCTGGTTAAACAGTAGTTAGTTGATAGGAAGCTGAGAGTCCAGTGGGGTAGTGTCTATCCGTCCACTACTCAAATGGTATCACACGTGATTGTGTCACGCTGATTGGTGAACGTCCGTCTGACGTTCTCGTTGACGTGTATTTCTGGAGGAGGGCGAGTCCATTATGTAGGGAGGACAACACAGACCAATATTTGTTGATTTAAATACGAATTCAGAGGTTTCGACGATTTTACTTTGGGAAATATTGCCATCGGTCAATATCATGTATACTGAAAATAAATAAAAAATGCTTTTTTCCAAATATAAGGCATTTCTTTTCAGCAAAAACGGTCGCTAACCAAAAAAAAATTGATTTGGTGCCTTGACACCATTTCATTTTTTTTTTTTTGTGACTAGTGTTATGCATCCTGTACTATAGTTTCTGACCCAGTCGGCTGGGGCAGCAGAATACACCGACTGCATCTCTGCAAGACTCCTCCCAACGAGTGTCCTGGATATGACACTAAACAGTCTGATGGTGAGGCTCCAGCAATGCTGGAGTTTTGGGGAATGCAGAGTACCCTGAATTCAGAGTTTTTCTACTCTTAGACAACTTGCCTCACCAAGGCTGAAGAACCCAGTCAGCCCAACTATTTACCCATAGCTGGAGGGAGAATAATTGGATTCATACCTTTCCCAAGGGTATTACTGCTATGTGAAATGCAATCAGCCTCGTCCAGGTTTTGAACTCGTGTCGCCGTGTCTATTTCCTACGACGATAACCATTGCACCACGGGCACCTCCATATCTATCTATCTGGCTTTGTTTTGGCGTGACAACCATCTAGGCTTATTTAATGCTAAAGGCATTGTTATGACCGATTATTAGGCGTCAATAAATAAATAACTCAACACGGAGATATGAGGTACCACACAAATGCACACAAATGTATCCAAAGTCTCTGAGGAGGATTTCCTTGGTTCAACGTACACGAAGACAGGAAAGGTGCTTATTACAGCTGCTACTGCTCTTTGCTCTACCAGCTTAGTTCTTGATTAATATACCCTTTGGGTATTCTGGTCATAGGTGAATCACCTACAACAGGCATCTTTGTAAAAGAGCAGCAAGGACACTACTGTGGGGATGAGGAGGCTCATATCTTTCGAAGGAATATTAAATCGAAAGTAAAAGTCACAGTTCAACGAGATTACAAACTCACTCACATCAAGGCCGCTGCTTAGTACTTTAGACGTAATGCGACGAGGACTAATTTATATATATTTATATATATGTGTGTGTGTGTGTGTGTGTGTGTGCATATGAAAAAGAAAGTCCAGAAAATTAAATATGGATACAATGAATTATCATCTCGCTTTGATAATTTGCACATCTATAGGTGCCCCGTAGGATGTCACATGACAGTTTCAGAAACCTACTGTTCTTTGAAGCGTAGGGATGTTTTCTTTGACCCTGCCCAGGAACGGTAAAGCCACTTACCCTTTTGCTATTCTAAATCCTTTCCAAATACAACTCATTCATGAAACAAAATACGTTAAGGTTTACCTGCTGGGATATGTTATTGTTCTCCTCCTTCTAATATGACTCGTAAGCAACATAAATACACCTATTGGAGGCACTCTTGGTGTAATTGAAAACGTCGTTGGAAATGAATACGGTATGCTGAGTTCAACTCACAGATGAAGCTGTTTGTATTTCACACCGTGCTAACAACATCAGGAAAAATATGAATCCAAATATTCTCCCGCCAGCTACGGATAAAATATTGGAGCAGAACGTGCTTTTTAGCCTTGATGCAGCAACTGGTCTAAGAGAAGAAAAACTCTGAATTCAAACCTGTTAAACTCCGTTTAAAAATTGATCTTGAGTCATATCCTGCCCGTTCGGGTGGGTTGATACATAGACACACACACATATATATGTATGTAAATACATTGAGAGAGAGAGAGAGAGAGAGAGAGAGAGAGAGAGAGAGAGATAAAGTAAAGTTGGCGACCGTAGTCGAGGGTGACCTAATGGCTCCCTTTTCAATTGATACCACACCGATGTGTACACACAACTCCTTTCCCTGGTTTGCTCCACTTTACCCTTGATCCTTACCTTATAATCCTGAGTGTTAAGTAAGGCGACATCTGGTACCATTTTTAAGTTTTTGGTATGACTCAACCTGGGATTGAACCCCGGTAAATAATTATATATACATATATATACATACATAAAAATAAAAAGATATATATATATATATATATAACTGAATATATGGATACGTCTATATAAGTTTATGTATATAAACAGAAATATATAATTTCATATATACAGATATATCATCATCATCAAGTCGTCCTGACAGCACGGACTGGTAGTCTTTCGTTGGCTGTTTTTTTTTTTCCTCATCAGTAGACGCCACTCTGGTGAATCTCGCCTTTGGCCCAACTTGAGATTCATCCTCTAACTTTACATCCACTATGCTGCTTCCCACGGCTTCCTGTGATATACACTTGGATACTTTATTCTGAGGGAATGAGTATATTAAATTTTGAGGTGTTTTTTCCAAGGCTTTGCAAGATCATATTCCAGATTTTATCATTTATGCTTTTAAGTAAATATTAGGATTTGTAAGTTTATGAGTGAATTTTAAGTCCAACAATCACGTTTTATTTCATTCAAGCGTTTTGGGTTGATTTTAATCTTTATTTAAACAATTATTCTTCAATTTATTTACTTCCTTTATGTATGAATATATATATATATACGCCTTTAAAATTTCTAAGTTTGAACTTGGCATAGTACAAACTGCCCCCTTTCTATTTAAAATTATTTGAAGGGTTTAATCTTTCCGCCTTGGATGGACTGCTATACTTTTTTTTTTATTTACTGCTATCAATCTGAAGATATTTTTCAAACAAGTCACTTTCGGATCTTAATTCCAGCGCCACCAATTAAAAAATCAAACGACTGACAGTTTTACAATGTGTTTTCCTAATTTTTTGATTTTCTCTATTTTATTTATTTATTTATTTATTATTATTATTTAATATCTATTACTTTATTTTATTTATTCATAATTAGGGACGCGCTAATTTCGTTTGTTTAAAAGTATGACCATGTGGCTTCCAGGATGTTTAATTTTTTTTTTAAATATTAGAAAAACTGATTTTACTTCGGTTATTTATCAATATGTACAGAAATGCATATACATATCATTTTTACCGATCTACAAATTAAAAAAAAAAGTTCATCTTTTTTTTTTTTTTCTTCTCATTATTGTCATCGTCATTAGTGAAATTGAACGTTAGAATTCGAGACACTTCTCCGATATTTTAGTTGTCTGAATTTCTTGAGACGAAGCTAGATGATTTTTATCATTAAGGGTTTTCGGACTATTGTCTTCATCTTTATTGTTATTTCCACAACGTTTCGGACGATATGTCCGGCAGCCTTCTTCAGGTGTTTGTCGAACTCGGTCCTTTATTGAATCCTCGAGGGTCGCCTGTTCTGATTCCGTTAGCCATAACCGGGTACAGGTTTTAAGTATTCCTGTATTGTTACTCGCCTGCTGTCAAGATTGAACCAACAACCTCCAAAATGATTGTCTCCTTAGAAACTTAGGGAACCAACGCCTATAACCATTACGCTATGTGTCCTCCTGTAGTTCAAGTGAAATAACATAAGAAAACGTCAATGATAATTTAAACAAATATAGTTAAATTAATATATATACAGTGATCGATAATCTATCTAAAAATAAAATAAAATGAAATAAAAATTAATAAATAAATTTAGTATCACTTATTTTTATATTCTAATGTACTGTATGGATGTATATCATAACTGTTATAAAATAAATACTGTGTGAATTTAAAAGATCAAAAAGCAGATTGCTAAAAACAAAATCGAAGTACTTCTCTTTACATAACGTTAAGATATGAATGAATAAATAAATAAATAGATAAAGCTGAGTCACTTGTACCAAATTTATACTCAAGTTAGATATAATATAGTTAATTTTCTTAAGATGAGGTTATTTAATTCAGATTTTTTTAAAACTAAAGCAATTTAGGTATCAATTTAATATCTTAAATAAACAATTAAAAATCATAAATTTGTACATAATTAAGGTATACATAATTCATAAAGATTTTTTAGATGAATAAAGAATATGATACAAAGAAAATAAAGAGATAAATAAGTAAATAAATAAAAAAAGTTCACTTCCCTCACTTATTTAAAATATACCATTTTCTCGGAGAGACGAAAAAGATGTCCAATCATTTCGATGTTAATCCTATTTACCAACCCCTCCGCTCGGGTAGGATATGACACAAGGTCAATTTTTAAGCGGAGTTTAACAGGTTTGAATTCAGAGTTTTCCTTCTCCTAGACTAGTTGTCTCACCAAGGCTGAAGAATCTAGTCTGTCCTACTATTTTACCCATAGCTGGAGGGAGAATAATTAGATTCATACCTTTCTCAAGGGTATCAGTGCTATGTGAAATGCAATCAGTCTCGTCCAGGATTTGAACTCGTGTCGCCGTGTCCATTTCCTATGACGATAAGCATTACTCCACAGGCACCTCCTAAATAGATATCATTTCGATGTTAATGTTCTTATATATTAAAGGAATATTCGTAGATATACATACGTATATATATATATATATATATATAGTGCAATTAAATGGAGACTCAAACTCGGTTAAGCCGTCATAATAAATTTATTTCGGCGGAGAATATTGTTGGTATATTCTCTGTCTCGTCGGATGACTCTTTACATGCTCTGTATTGTCCCAGAGATATGATATACTTACCTGGACAAAAAACATAAGACCGCCCTCAAAAATGATGAAAAAGATGTTGTTTACAATTTTTAAATTATAAAAATCAGATATATGAAAGATAAGGCATAAAGGCAATTAAATTTAAAATATGAAGAAATTTCAATTCATTTTTATATGTATATTAGCATTTATGCTCAATTAAAAAAATTTGTTTTGACATAAATATAAGACCAATGAGCAGAACTATAGAATATAAAGGCAGATTTTTTTATTTAATATTTTGTTGATCCGCCGTTAGCTTTGATAACCTCAAAAATTTGGCTTGTCATACTCTCAATTAGTTTCTGAAGTTGAACCGAAGTTATTTTTCCCATGCGTCTAAGATTGCATTTTTGACTTAAGAAACTGCTGAGTACTGTCGACATCCTTGATAAACTTTTGCAATAATTAATCACCGCAAAATATTTTATGGTACCGAGGTCTGGAGAGCATGCTGGGTGGTCAAGAAATCTTATTTTTTGTTCAAACAAGGACTTCTTTGTTATTGATGCATTGTGGGTAGCAGCATTATCTTGCTGAAAAATCCATTCTTCTCCACATAGACGACGCCTTTCTTGACCTAGAGATAAATCATTTAGCATTTTCACATAATCTGATGCTTTTTATCGACCACTGAAAAATTGTAGTTTAAGTTTTCTTGAAGATCATAAGAGATCCTCCTCCACTTTGCCTGGTTGAGTAATTCTCTTCTGGAAAATTTTTTGCGTGCCATTACTTTTGAAAGTCATCTGGACCGTTTAAATTGAAATCCTTTTCGTCCAAGAAGACAACTTTTCGCCATTCTTTAGAACTCATGGCTTGATATCGACGAGCATATTCCAGTCATTTCTCTTTGTGCTTCATAGTAAACTTTTGACGATGAATTCTTTTCTTATGCTTATTTTTTTCATTGTTTAACTGCCTTCTAATTGTTCAAGTACTGCAAAGAGCATCCACTAGAGATTTCAATATTTTTGATGTTAACAAAGTTTTCTTTTTTACTTCGCGAACAATTCTTCTCTTGAAGTGCGACGATAATTTTTCTGGCCTGCTTGTCAATTTTCTGGTTCCATACTTATTTGGACTTTTCAATTGCAGATAACGGTTTTACTGCATTCTAAGGCCTTTGAAATTTCTCTCTGAGATTTCCCGACACTTTTCAGAGTTGTAATCACGCCTTTCACAAATTCAGAAAATTTACATCCTTTAGCCATTTATGCTTTTAGTATTTTAAATATTACAATTTTTAATAGCATTTGTATTATGTACACTCTATATTAAAAATTTTTTCAATTAAACGAAGCCCTTTTTTCTTAAGTTTTTATTGGTGGTCATGTATTTATGTCAAAAATAAATTTAAAAATTTAGCATAAATGCTAATATACATTTTTAAAAATGAATTGAAATTTCTTATTTTAAATTAAATGTCTCTTAACCTTATCTTTCATATATCTGATTTTCATAATTTAAAAACTATAAACAATATCTTTTTTTTCATTTTTTAGGGTGGTCTAAAATTTTTGTCCAGGGGTATATATATATATATATATATATATATATATATATATATATATATATATGATCCAAGGAGGAAATCTAAAGGGTAGGAGTATCCAATATAAGTGCTCAATAATAACGGCTATCGATGTATGATTAATTTGGGATTATTAATTATGTGTTTATTACGATTGACTTTCGATTACTAAATTTTTCTTAATATAAACAACTTGAATTCTTACAATATTTTAGATAACAAAAATTAGATTTTGCAATTTAATTATTTTCCTTAAATTGTTTTTAATATTGATAAAAGATAAATGTCTCAATAAAAGTAGAGTATAAACTTTATGTATAGATTTTTTTAAAAAGTGGCGTAGTGATAATTATTTGTTCTGGGATTGTTTTTTTTAATCTTTTAATAATCTGTCGTATGTAAATTAGGGGTAACGGTATTTTTTTAGAATATATATATATACGAAAAATAACAGGTATAATATCTTCAACTTTCATTATTTTTTTCTTGTTTGTAAATAGATAAAATAAATCATTTTAATAAAAATTTTTAAAAAATTAAGATTTTTTTCAAATTCCCTTCTCGCCGGAATTAATATGAAAACATCTACTTATAATTTTGAATATTTCATCAGAAGATGTTTTTATAAAGCTTGTAAGTTAAACTTATAAGAATTTGTAAGAACCTGAAATAAATTTATAAGACATCAAGAAAGTTAATTTTTTTCTTTTGACTTTATATATATCAGATAGTAAAGGCATATATACATATACGTATATATATCAATATTTCATTATATGCATATAGTAATCTATCTATCTATATATATATATATATATATATATATATATATATATATATATATATATGCGTGTCTGTGTGTGTATGTGCATGTGCAAATGTAAGTATATATAAAGTTGGATGCATACCTTTTTCAAGGGTATTAACTCCCCTTGGAAAAGGTATGCTTCCACTTTTTCGGGTTTTTTTTGTTTTGTTATGTTTTTTGTTGTTTTCTTTTCGTTTTTTGCTATGTGTAAATAGTAGGACAGATTAGGCATTTTAGCCTCGCTGTGGCAACCTGTCTTGGAGAAGGAAGTTCAAACCGTTTAAATTACGCTTGCAAATTAATCTTTTCACCTCTTGCTCCTGCAGAGGGGTTGATTATATAGATATATATATATATTCGCAAAAAATCAAGCTACTTATTATCTTTGAGCTATTCTGGATAAGTGGCAATGTTTTATTTATTTATTTTTTTTTCAGTTTAGAGTTTGTATAAATTGGTGATCAAATTCTTTCATCGCGTAAAGCTTGTGTGAATACATTTGGATGAATTTAAACTCTATGTGTGTGTTATTCTTTTCAAGGAAGATATCTCAGTTGATCTTAATTATATGGTGGGTAAGACTTACCCAAGAGCAAGATACACGTTCCAAGTTTTATTTCTTTAGTTATGTGTATATATTATTATTATTATTATTATTATTATCGTCAAACTGATACCTTACATACTTAAACTGCCTGACTTTTAAAATCGTCTTTATTTAAATTTTTTTTTCTCCTGCGAAAATCCGACTCTTATGTCCGAAAGGATTTAAATGTGTACTTTCCACGTGTGTGTGAGATAGGGAGAAGAAGAAGAGTGTGTGGGTGACGACGGTACAAGGAAATGGTAAAAGAGTGAGTAAGTGAAAGAGGGCAAGTTTGGTGGGGTTGGTAGTGAAAGATAAGAGCTTTGTAATATTTTTGGACTTACCTGTGTAGTTTAAGCTCAACGCTAAAATGTGAGAAAAAGGTTAGCAAGTAAAATGGACACTAGATGTCGCCTGCTAGCCACCCCTTCATCTCTCTCTCTCTCTCTCTCTTTGTGCCGTCCTCTCTGTCTGTCTGTCTGTCTGTCTGCCATAAGGACTGACGCTGATCCCCTGCGGTGTCGAATTTGGGGGGCATGGGAAGTTTCCTCCGTTGTTCAACATTCAGCTCACACCGATTTCGCAAATAGTGCAACATAGACACATTTTTCCCCCTTTTTTTAGTGTCTCTTCCTATCATTCTATCCTCCCTGCCCCGACTGTAATCGACTTTTTTTCCCCTCTGTCCTGTATTTAGACGCTTAGGACAACGGATGAAATAAAGATATTCCCCTCCCAGCACACACGCACTCACGCGCATGCGCTAAAAACAAAATCAAAATTAATTGATCAATCTTTTTCACCGATCACTTATTTTATTTTCGCTATCTTTTTTCTTTCTTTCATTTTTTGCATTCCATATTTTAGAAATTCGGCAATTTTTTAAGGACTACGATACTGTTCGGTCATCCGGGTCATTTACACTGTAACGTAAGGTCTACTGAACTATCTTCGTAATAGTGTGCGGTCTACTGATAAATTTACGTTTGCGCATACGATATACCGAGACATTTGCACTATAACATGCAGTTCACTGATTTTTTACACTGCATTATAATTGGATGGGGTCGGGAGGAATAAATCAGGGTTTCACGGAATGCACACAAAAAAAAATCCTGCAGAATTACAGCAAATTCAGCGACAGCTAAGCAAAAATCTTGAAAGCAAAAATAGGACGAAAAAAATGTATAGATACGAGGATCATTAAATAAGTTTCCAGACTTTTTTCGTATGGGCACTTTTATTGAAAGTACACACATGAAACTCAAGTCCCCTTCAAAGTAATCTCCTCCGGTTGCAATGCATTTGTTCTACCTTTCCAACAACTTCTGGAAGGCCCATGTAAGTCCTCTTGTGTGAGCGTGTCAATGACCTTCGTCACAGTTCCTCAATTGTCTCATAACGACAGCCTCTGAGCTTAGGGAATAACCAAAAGTCACAGGGAGCAAGGTCTGGACTATAGGGAGGGTGAGAAACTGTCTTGATGCCCATCTTGGTCAAATAGACTGTGACAAGGATGGAGTTGCGGACTGGTGCATTGTCCTGGTGGAAATGCCACTGACCCGATTTGAAGAGTTCTGGCCTCTTCCGACCGAATCTCTTCCTGAACTCCCTTAAAACCTCAACATAGTAACCCTAACCATTTGGCCAATAAACTCTGGTGTATTGACTTCCTTACTCCTCCCACACCTCTCATCATCCCTCACAGACTCCCTGCCTTCCTTGAATCTCTTATGCCACTCAAAAACTGATACTTGATTCATGCAAGATGGTCAAAAAGCAGTCTGAAGCATTCGATACGTTTCTGTGGCATTTTTTCAAAGTTTAAAACACAATTTTATTGCATATCGTTCCTTCCTCACGTCCAGGTTTTAGTAGGGTGTATTCCAATTGCTACTGTAGCTGTTCAATTGAAGCTGAAATTATAAAAATTGGTCAATCATATCATAAAATGTATAGCAATAACATAGTGAATTTTCAAGAGTCTACGACAATTTTAAATGCCTGTAAAAAAAAGTCTGGAAACTTATTGAAGGCACCTCGTACTTCAAGCGACAAACTCGGGGAGATCGCACGCGAGAAAATCTGAACATGGCAAAAAAAAAAAAGGAAATCTCAAAAGAGAGAATGAATCTGTTTTAATAGCTGTACAAAATAATGCCAACTACATCAAAACGAAAACAGTTCCAGAATTGCAAGTGTAGGTCATATGGTGACAGATATAAAATGGTTTATTACATAATAAACAATTCCGTTTAGCACCAATGCAGTTTTTGTTTACACTCAGTTTAATGTCAAAACAGTTCTATTTCAAATAATTCAGTTGAGCATTTGTACAGTTTTTGTTTACCCTCAGAAAGCTGAAAAAGTTGTGGAACATGAAGCTGACGGTGATACCAATGTTAGTGCGCTTTGATTGGTCCCCGAAGGCTTGAAAAGAAGGCTGAAGGAATTGGAAATCAGATGAAGAATCGAGACTATACTGATGACAGTGTTGTTGAGATCAGCAAGAATACTGGGAAGAGTCCTGGAGAACTCAGTAGACTTGCTGTCACTCAGAAGCATATGAAAGACCCACTATAATAATAATAATAATGATAATAACTCTCAAAGGAATAATGACCATAATAATAATAATGATTATTAAAAAGAGCAAAGAAAGACTAATTACAGCGGCCAGTAACAGCACTAATAACGTAAGGACAAACCGAACAACGGCAAAAACTAGAAATGGAAAGAAAAACAACTGTACGGATATTTCAAGCGACAAACTGGCGAAATTTCTTAAGAGAAGAACTAGACATGGTGACACAAAGGAAACCTTAAGAGAGAAACTACGCAACAAAATAGAAAATGTAGGTTATGTGGTGACAAAGACAAAACGATTACTCACATTATAAGCGAATGTAGCAAATTAGGACAAAGGGGGAATAAGACCAGACGCAACTTAGTGGAGAAGGTAATCCTCAGCTAATTGTGTAAGAAATTGAAATTTGATCATTCTATCAAATGATATATACCCAAACCAGAACCCGTCCTCGAGAATAAGACGCATAAGATTCTCCGAGATTTTGAGATACCTACTAGAAGACAAGACCAAGTGATAATTAACAAAAAAACAAAACTTACCGTACAGAGGATTTTGCCATTCCAACAAACCACAGAGTGAAAATCTAAGAAAACGAAAAGAGAGATATATACTTGCCAGTAAGCTTAGAAAATTGTGGAACATGAGAGTAACGCTGATTTCAGTAGGAATTGACGCGCTTAGAATGGTCTCTAAAGGCATTCTTGAGATCGACCAGAATACTAAGTAGAGTCCTGGAGACAAGAGAAAACTTGCTGTTATTCCTACTCCAGCAAACGATGGTGCAAATAACTCGCAATGACAATACTAATAATAAAAGCAAAACAGGATATTCTAAAAGAGCAAAAGAAAATTCTACCGATTAGTCGGTGGCGAAAGCATGAAAAAAATGTGCAACTGGATACAAGTCAAACAAAATATTTTTGAAACAAGTAAGGGAAGTATTCCATGTCTAGGAAATTAAAGAATGATATCATTTTACACAGTTATCTCCCAAGCCTAATAACTAGGATATATAATTGGATAGATGTCATTAATACACTGGTGGAATGCCATGCTAAATAATTCCCTTTCATATTATTTCTCACTATAACTTAGCAATGTCTATCTCCTCTCTAAGTCATATATGGCAGGTTGTATTTGGTTACATGGTAGCAGCAGCATAGTACCTGACCTCAACTGCTGTTAAACACCCAAGATGAATTATTTGTACAAGGCCATAGGATAAGAACTGCAGTAACAGTGACTTATAAGACTAGCTTGTTAACCACTACCTCAGCAATGGCCAAAATGACATCATTTTACACTGTTATCTCCCAAGCCTTATAACTAGAATATATAATTGGATAGATGTCATTCATACACTGGTGGGATGCCATGCCAAATAATTCCCTTTCATATTTTTTCTCACTATAACTTAGCAATGTCTATCTCCTCTCTAAGTAACACGCAATAGGTTGTACTTGGTTATAAGGTTACCAGCAGCGAGAAGTAATTCCGGCATTGACCTAGAGGAATTACTTTTTACAAGGCTAAAGAACTCAAACTGTCCAGCTATTTAACCATGGCTGAATGAAGGAGAAATGGTTTCATGCCTTTTTCAAAGAGCATTAGTGCTGAACGAAGGCAAATGTTTCGAGCTGATGTTCATAATTGGTTTTGCAGATCCTATATTTGCTATTAACAGTCACTTTTTCATTTTTTTAATTCAAAAGAAAAAAAAAAACATTCAAATCTATTCATTTTATATAAAATATACTCAATAGATTTATTTGACTGCCATCAAAGATATTTATTGTAATGTTTAAATGAGTTTTATGTATTAGTTTGTCTCTTTTTTTTAACAAACAATTGCGTGTGAAGAGTTGTACCTTAGAATATTTAAACTTGGAGTAACCACTGCATAGTTTTAATACTGTAATTTATAAAACAAAACGTGTACATCTCAAATCATCAGTGGGGCTTAGAATGCACCGATTGCATTCTCTGCCGAGGGATAAGACTTTCCTCTAAAAAAAATCAAATTTATGATATTACGGATTACTTGGAAGTGTCCATCTCTTATTTAAGTTACATTCGACCGATAATATTGGATTACGAGTAACTTGCAGCAAGGGACGTTCCTTGACCTCATCTCCTATCCAATGTCCAACCCATGATATTATTTAGCGTTGTCAACAATAAGAGAACGATAAACCTACTCTGTTTTTATGGTTAACCAATAAACAGTCTCGTTTAAAATGAGTGGATTAAAAACAACACTGTTCGTCGATATTTGTAAGAATAAAAGAAAATAATTACCTGTTATTTATCCACGGCTTTGAGTTGAGTTGTTCATTAGACGCCAACAGGTGGCGTGCAAGTCGGTCTATATTGAAGATATAGAATTAGTTGTCTAACAACGTTGTAAAATTAGATTTTAAAAAATTGAATTGAAAAGAAAACACTTTAAAATTATAAGAGATAAAACAAAGAAAATTATAAATTTAACAACCCATTCTACATATTGCAAATTGTTTATATATCTTAGCCACTTCTAGTGGTTGGTGAGTTCGATTCTCACAAGGTATCCATATATCTCGCCTTGTAATAAACTAAATTTGATGAACAACAACTTATTTGTATTGCGATTGCTATATCATCTCTATTCTATTAAAATTCGCATTATCTCGATCTGTGTGAGTGTGTGTATGTTTGTGTATCCATATATTAATAAGTATGAATATGAATATGTATGTATATGAATTTATACTTATGTATTTATATGCTTATGTGTATATATGTATCTATACTTATGTGTACAAATATGGACATGATTATATCTGTAAATTTATTTGTATGAATATATATGTGTGTTTATGTACCTGTGTATATATGAATATATAAAAGTATTTGTATACATACATACATACATACATATATACATATGTATGTATGTATATATACAAATACATAGATATATATATAGTCATCTCTCTCTCTCTCAATATATATATATATATATATATATATATATATATAGTTATGTCTATTGAGGTTTATGCAAATATATAAAGGAATATATATATATATATATGTGTGTGTGTGTGTGTGTTTGATTAAATAATAAAGACACATTTTGTGTATATAATTTTATTAAGATCCTTTCAAGTTTCCTTATAAGTGTCTTGGTTTCAGGTTGGAATTGGCGGATGAATTTACCAAAATTGTCCCGTGATCCATCAGGGGTTGCTTGCATATATAAAACTGAGATGCTGATTAATTAAAAAAAGCAGAACGATATCAAGAAATTAATAGAATTATATAGATAAAATGAGTCTTTATTATTTAATCAAACATACTAGAATAAAAGACTGCAACCCAACTAGACGAACCTGATATGCAGGACACTGCTGGAGAAGCAGGGACGAACTCATAAGTGATGTACTCTTATGGACCCCCACACATGGCCGCGCAAAAGCAGGACGACCAGCACGAACATACATTCAGCAACTATGTGAGGATACGGGATGTTGTCCAGAAGACCTGCCTGAGGTGATGAACGATAGGGAAAAGTGGCGAGAGAGGGACAGGGATATCCGTGCTACCAGCACGACATGATGATATATATATATATATATATATACATTTGTTTATGTACATTTGTATATATAACTTGACATATATGTATATATGTTGGCTACCGTAGTCGAGGGTGACCACAACGAGGTGTAGGGGAGGGCGCCACTCCATTCCCTGGATTGCTCCACTTTACCCTTGATCCTTACCTTATAATGCTGAGTGTTAAGCAGGACGGCATCAAGTACCATTTTGTGAGTCTTTGGTATGACTCGACCGGGGATTGAACCACGATCTCCCGGACTATTTGCGAACACCCTACTCATTAAGCCAATGGCCCGGTTATATGTATATAGACCTGCATATATATATCTTAATATTTATTTGTTTATGAAGATATGTATTTATGTACATACAGAAATATTTGTGTGTGTATATATATATATATATATATAATAAACCAACAGACTTCGTACGTACGTAGAACCTAACTTCATGCACAGATATACACGCACAGACTATCAAATAATATAATTTTGGAGGTGCCCGTGGTGTAATGGTTATCGTCGTAGGAAATGGACACGGCGACACGAGTTCAAATCCTGGACGAGACTGATTGCATTTCACATAGCACTAATACCCTTGGGAAAGGTATGAATCCAATTATTCTCCCTCCAGCTATGGGTAAATAGTAGAACAGACTAGGTTCTTCAGCCTTGGTGAGGCAACTAGTCTAGGAGAAGGAAAACTCGCTTAAAAGCCTGATTTTCACAGCTGGTGAATTTCAAAAATGCAATCTGACACTTTAGACGAACGATATGCAATAAAATTGTGTTTTCAATTTCCACCAGGACAATGCACCAGTCCGCAACTCCATCCTTATCACAGACTATTTGATCAAGATGGGCATCAAGACAGTTCCTCACCCTCCCTATAGTCCAGACCTTGCTCCCTGTGACTTTTGGTTATTCCCTAAGCTCAGAGGCTATCGTTATGAGACAATTGAGGAGATAAAAGAGGCTGTGACGAAGGTCATTGACACGCTCACACAAGAGGACTTCCATGGGGTCTACGAGAAGTTGTTGGAACGGTATAACTAGTGCATTGCAACCGGAGGAGATCACTTCGAAGGGGACTAGAGTTTCATTTGTATACTATCAATAAAAGTGCCCATATGAAAAAGTCTGGAAACTTATTTAATGATCCTTGTATATATATATATGTGTGTGTGGGTGTGTTTGTGTGTGGGTGTACATCCGTTACTTTGGAAAAACTGCATTTCATAATTTTTTACTTCTGTTTAGGATGTTGAGGAGAATTCAAATAAGTATTTCTTAGTTATCTTCCTTAATCGAAAGGTCGGGTGATAAAAAAATTACGTTCTGTGCGAATGGAGGCCTACAAGATTATCATTCAAGTGTCGATTGGATTAAAAAATTCTTAATAATTTTAATTTCAAGTATATCTTTAATAATAAAAAAAATCTTGCTACTATATGTGAATCAGGAAAAATGGTACTTGACGCCGCCTTGCTTAACACTCAGCATTTTAAGGTAAGGATCAAGGGTAAAGTGGAGCAATCCAGGGAATGGAGTAGCGTCCTCCATACACCTCGGTGTATTAGCTATTGAAAAAGGAGCCTTCGAGTCACCCACGACTAAGGTCGCCAACTTTACTTATATATTACCAAACTATGCCGACCTCCCAAAATTATCATTTAGTTATTTATTGGACTGAAAATTGCTTTTTCCTCTAAATAACTATCAGTCTCTTGCTCTGATAAAAATTTCGCTATAAGTAAAAGTAAAGTTGGCAACCGTAGTCGAGGGTGACCAGAAGGCTTCCTTTTCAATAGCTGCTACACCGACGTGTAGGGGAGGGCGCTACTCCTTTTCCTGGATTGCTCCACTTTACCCTTGGTACGTACCTTATATTGCTGAGTGTTAAACAAAGAGGTATCAAGTACCATTTTTAAAGTCTTTGGTATGACGCGTCCTTTGGCGAACACTCTACCCACTTGACCAAATCGCTATAATGTGCCGTTATTATTGGTTTAAGACTACATGTACACAGTACTGTTTTTAACTGAATAACGTACTTTTAATAGTTTAACAAAATGGAGAAGAACGCTTCCTACAGATGAAATATATCGTAACATCCGAAATGTATTGTATATTTTATGAGTATATGAAAGCGCGGTTTCCCGAACAGTAGTTAGACCCTGTGAAGTGTTTGCTGAAAAAAAAATGTTTACTTTGCAGGATATTTGAGTGTGCAAAACAACTGGCTGCTTATAGATTGTCTGTGTATATCATACACTCACTATCTCTTTATTCATCTATCGATAGATAGTGAATGTGTGAGTGAGTATTAAGAGGATGTGTGTGTGTGTGTGTGTGTGTGTGTGTGTGTGTGTGTGTGTGTGTGTGTGTGTGTGTGAATGATTTATTTTCATATATATCCCTATTTGACAGTTCGACACATTTATCCCTTTCTATCGACATGTTGATGAATAGAGAGAATCTGTGTGTGTGTGTGTGTGTGATAGATAGATGGAGAGAAAGAAAGAAAAAAGGAAAGAAAGAAAAAAAGAAAGAAAATGAGAGATTTCTATTTATCCATATTTGTTGATGGACTGGCAGAGCGACAGAAGCCGAAAGAGACAGACAGACCGATACATTTAGGTACATCTGTCAATAAATGGAAAGAGAGAGAGAGAGAGAGAGAGAGAGAGTAAGAGAGAGAGAGGTTTATCGACTTATTTATTTTATCGGTAGATTGAAAGAGAGAGACTTATATATTTATCTATACAGTCAATAGATCGATGAGGAAAGAGAATGTGTGTGTGTGTGTGTGTGTGTGTGAGAGAGAGAGAGAGAGAGAGATCTATTTATTTATCTTCGTCCATAGATTAATAGAGAAGTTGATAAAGACAGCCAGAGAGACAAACTGAGATAGGGTTCGATCGCAAGATCGATGGAGAGATAAGTCGATTGATAAATCTATCTGAATTTATATGTACATTAGTCAGATTATATATATATATATATGATGCGACACCCGGTCAATTTTTAAACAGAGTATTCCTTCTTCTAGACCGGTTGCTTTACCAAGGTTAAAGAATCAGTCTGCCCTACTATTTACCCCTAGTTAGAGAGACAATAATTGTGTTCCTACCTTTCCCAAGGGCATTTGTCTTATGTGAAGTATAAACAGCCTCCTCACATTTTATATATATATATATATATATATATATATATATATATATATATAAAGTGAATGCTTAACTCAGACACATGTCCCAAGTATGACATTACACTGTTGTGTGGCTTTATTTCTGAAGCTCCGGGGATTGTGAAATCAGTTCTTTGTTGGCATTACTCCCAGGTCTACGCTGATCCGGAATTGTTGTATCTGTTAGGGTTACGTCCATGATTCAAATAAATCTGTTTCAGATAATCTTAAAAATTATTTTGGACTCTATTGATTCTAAAAACATTGATATTGTAACAAAGTTTTAATTTGATTAACGGCATATCAACTCTTTATAGGTTATCTAATGCTAAAATTTGATACATTTTTAAATGTTTGATTACAATCATAACTTTATAGTTTTGGTTTGATTTATTTGACTAACGGCATATCAACTCTTTATGGGTTATTTAATACGAAAGATTGGTTAAATTCTAAATGTATGATTACAATCATAACTATTTCTTTTCAATATTCCATTACAATGACTTTTAAGGGACTTTATTTGACTTATATTGAAATTGATCCTCTCTCTCTCTCTCTCTCTCTCTCTCTCTCACACACACACGAACACACACTCCAACCCATTCTCTCTCTACATCTGTCTATTAACAATATTGATAAATCTATCTATCAATCTACTATATGAATTCATATTTTCCTGAACTGAAATTTCATCTCAGATTAACAGAAAAAATTTCACGGGCAAAGTGTTGTATGAAGAGTGGTAATTTACTAAGCTTTTTGCTTAGATGTAGCACAAGGCCGCACGAATTGGGCACCTAATGAGAATCGAACTCACTCGTGTAGGTTTGCTAGTCTACCTTGCTAACCATTACACCACCCGAGGTGCCCTACACCACCCGAGGTGCCCAGGTGTTGTATGAAGAGTGATCAATCTTGCGTTTCGCCAAAAACATTTCGTTCAAAAAGTATCGAGAGTTACTTTATATCTTTTTTTTTTTAATCACCACTGACTCGTTACGATAAAATCTAGACTGCAGTCTAGACGACTGGACTTCACCCTACAAGTTTCAATTCAAAACTTAAAAGATGAAGCGTCAGTTTCAATACTTTTTTTTATCTTACTTCATATTCAGGGAATTTTCTTGTTTTTTTTTTCTGTTTAATTTCTTTGTTTTAATGGCATATCAACCTTCATGGGTTATTTAATGCCAAAACCGTCATTGTTGGAGAGCAGTAGTGGCACTATTTAACCCATAACTGCAAGGACAAAGGAGTTCACACATTTCCCAAGGGTATAAGTCTGAAAGTGAATGTAATTGCGTGACCTGAGTGCAAACACGTTTATAACGATTTCGTTGTCCCGCGTGTTACCAACTACGCCAGGGATACACGCTGTCTTGGACTTTTGTAGCACCACCAGTATTTTTAAATACTTAAAAAATCAAATCTGGAATTACATATACATGACGTCCTGAAACAATATGCGTTCACATCAAAATCATCTCTCTCTATATATATATATCAATATATACATACGTATTAGGGTCAGTAAAAAGTTTTGCATATATATTATTTGTAAAAATTTCTGAGATGAAGCGTGATAATTTTTTTATATCATTTAGAATATTCGGACTGTTGTCTTCGTCTTTATTGTACCATTCATAAGATAGGCAACCGATTCGACAAGAAATACCTAAAGAAGGCCGAAGAACGCACCGGTCGACACATTGTGAATAAAACAATAGAGATGAAGCCAATAGTTCGATTAGTCAAATTGATAAAAAAAAATCATATATATATATATATATATATGCACATTTATTCATATTTATTTTTTATCTATCTATCTATCTATCTATCTATCGAAATTTTCGATTTTAGGTTAATCCCTAACTTTGACTCAGGCAGAGTAAAAAAAAAAAAAACAACGACAAATAATCCAACTTGTGAATAAATAAATACACAAATTGATATTTGGTAAAAAAAAAAAAATCCATAAAAAAAAGAAAAGACAAAAAACATACGTATTGTCTGAAAAAAAAAAATCAAAGAATATCGTCATGTCAAGCCCAAATTAAAAACTTTGACAGAGGACTAAGTTAAACGAAAAAAAAGTGCCCGATACGGAGTAGAGCAAATATAAATATAAATACCTAATGGATCAGAAGAAATCTAGCTAGGTTTCACTTTTGTGGATCATCAGGATAAAAGTGTTATCCTGATGATCCGGAAAGGTGAAACCTAGCTAGATTTATTCCCATTAAGTATATATATATATATAGTCAGAAAAACTACCTCGATTTCACCTAAACGGATAATCAGAACGATTCTAATTAAAGAAGAGTTGGACCAAAACTACAAATTATTGATTAAAAGACCTCTCCGAAGAATAAAATGAGCATTTAAAAAACTATTATTAATAGATGAAATTAAATTGTAACTTATCTATCAAGTTGAGGAGGTACCCGTGGTGTAATGGTTATCGTCGCAGAAAATGGACACGGCGACACGAGTTCAAATCTTGGACGAGACTGATTGCATTTCACATTGCACTTATACCCATGGGAAGGTATGAATCCAATTATTCTCCCTCCAGCTATGGGTAAATAGTAGGGCGGACTGGGTTCTTCAGCCTTGGTGAGGCAACTAGGAGAAGGAAAACTCTGAATTGAAACCTGTTAAACTCCGCTTAAAAATTGACCTTGTGTCATATCCTGTCCGAGCGGAGGGGTTGGTAAATATGATCTCTCAAGTAGCCAATTTTACTTATGCCTACAAACATGAAGTATTTCCGACCTTTGATTGGGATTATTGTAGGAAGCTATGGCAAGTTTCTACTCCATACGTAAATTGCAATATTTATCACTCGCTTTATATTTACGGCATTTTTTTAATATCTCCGATTTTAATATAGGATCTGTGCCTAGGTTCTTCTTAACTCCCCCCATATATATATATATATATATATATATATATAGCAACTTAGTCTTCCTATGTAGTGATAAGAAAGCCCATCGTTAGTCACTCGGAGCGAAAATAACTATTACCGTGACAACAGAATTACTCTTTACTCGATTTTAAGACAAGGCTATTATTTGAATACATGTAGATTATGATTTGTATTAATCCTAACAAGTAGTTATCTTTATCTTATTAATCAAGTAGAAGCAGAAAAGTAAAAATTAGTATTAACAATTGCAAGGATTGACAACCTTTATTTACAATAAATGCATCAGAATCTATGGTATTCAAAACAGCTGCAAATGTTTATTCTGCATTACATGGAGATCTAATATTATTTACACCCTCGAAACCAAAGCGTTGAACATGAGAAGGAGGTGGAGATAGGACTTAAAGGGTATACTTTCAAAAAGATTTTTTTTTTTTTTGCCTTCGGGCAGGACGCCTGGTATTCGTGCTAGGTGGGTTGGAAAAAGTCATTATCACTTAGCCAGGGGGTTATCCCTACAGGTCTTTGTCTGCTTGTAAGACTAAGTTCTTTGCTTGGTGCCTGAGGCGCTCCAAAAGGGGTATGCCGACGAGGTCAAGGTATTTTTGCACCTATTGATTCGTACGCGGCCCCCATGTTAAAATGACTTTGTGTCTAATCCTACCTGGTTACAGGTACGCATAAATATTACTTTCAGAAGCAACCAGTTTTAGTCTCGATTTAAACGATGACTCTATATTTTTAAATATTTAAGTATTTTTATCATTTATATATGTGCTATAATCAAACAGGTGACATTTCAACACTAGACGGAACCTCTCTGAAACTGGTAGACAAATTCACCTACCTAGGAAGCAGCGTCTCATCAACCGAAAAAGACATCGACACACGGCTAACGAAGACATGGACAGCTATCGACAGGCTATCGATCATATAAAAATAAGACCTTACCGATAAAATGAAATGCAGTTTCTTCCAGGCAGCGGTCGTGTCGATACTGCTATATATGGGTGCACTACTTGGACGCTGACAAAACGGCTGGAGAAGAAGATGGGCGGCAATTACACAAGAATGTTGCGAGCAATATTGAACCAGTCCTGGCAGCAACACCCCACAAGACACCAACTATACGGCCACCTGCCTCCCATCACGAAAACTATCCAAGCTAGACGAACCAGACATGCAGGACACTGCTGGAGAAGCAAAGACGAGCTCATAAGTGATGTACTCCTATGGACCCCCACACATGGCCAAGCAAAAGCAGGACGACCAGCTCGAACATACATACAGCAGCTATGTGAGGATACGGGATGTAGCCCTGAAGACCTGCCAGAGGCAATGAATGATAGGGAGAAGTGGCGAGAGAGGGTCAGGGATATCCGTGCTGGCAGCACGACATGATGATGATGATGATGATAACAAATGATAAAAATATCTATCTTGGGCGCCTCGGGTGGTCTAATGGTGAGCAAGTTAGACTAGCAAATCTTCACGAGTGAGTTCGATTCTCATTGAATGCTCCATTCATACGGCCTTGTGTCACATCTTAGCAAAAACAAGCTTTGTGAATTACTACCATAGTGAATGGGGGTGTTACCGTGGCGTAGAGGTTAACGTGTGTGATTTCGACACCGTAGTGAGTGAGTTCGAACCCAAGTCGCGCTATTATGTTCACTTTTGAACTAATACCCTCGTCGTCTGGGGCTGTAGATACGCTACCTACACCCAAGTAGAAAGTGAAGGTCCCCCTCCACCACCACAAATGTCCGGGTTATAACACAGAACTGCATTTAATAGTGAGGCCCTAGTTGACTTTAGGGAATCTGGAGTACCCCTTCATTACCATTACTCCCAGGTACACTCCATCTTGGATTAGTTTCACCTGTTAGGGTCCCGTCTATGGGTCAAATAGAACTGTTCAATTATTTATTAAGGATTATTATTATTATTTGAAACTATACAGCTGTGTGAAAATTATTTGTATTACATTGGAATACTTGATGATTAGAATTACTTATGTTAAATTGCTATACTTAAAACCATTTAACTGAGTGCCAACAAATGATTAACATTAAATAGAATTATCAGTGTTAGATAATAAAAATACTTGAAACAATTTAACCGTGTGCAAACTGGTAAGCTTTAACATCCTCAGAAATAAAGGTACCTACAAACTATTCGCTTAATGGTTAGCGTGTTCGCCATTGATCCGGGAGACCGAGGTTCAATCCCGGGTCGAGTCATACCAAAGACTCAAAAAACGGTAATTGATGCCTCTTGGCTTAACGCTCAGCATTATAAGTTAAGTATCAAGGATGAGTAGAGAAATCCTGGGAAAAGAGTAGAGTCCTCTCCGACACTTCAGTGTTGTAGCTATTGAAAAGGTGCCTTCGGGGAGCCCTCCACTTCAGTCGACCCAGTCACTTACTTATATATATATATATATATATATATATATATATATTGTTCAAGCAGGCTTTGTTATAGACAATTGAGTATTTTTGGATGATCTTCCGGTTTAGATGTTCGTCTTCTTGTTTCTTTTCGTATGTTGGGATCAAATACTGGAGAAAGTGTCCCATGTTTACCCAAGCGCTTTCAACAATATTTTTGGTCGTCTTTGGGAGGACTATTGTTTTTAGGGGGGAGTTTTATTTATTTGGGAGGGGGGGTTGTATTCGATTTACGAAAGATTCTCAAAAACAACACTAGAACCCTCTATGAAAATAATAAAAATCGTCAACAAATCCTCGAAGCAATATGCATTGAAAATAAAAAAAAAAACCTAAAGGGAACAAAATAGCATTTAACGCTGGCATTAATATACTAAATATATTTTATAACTAACCTTAATAGCCCTCCAAACTGAATAGACTAACCTTTATATATATATATATATATATATATATATATATATATATATATATATATATATATATATATATATATATATATATATATATATATATATAAAACTCCCACGGGAGGTGTCCGTGGTGTAAGGAGGTGCCCGTGGTGTGATGGTTATCATCGCAGGAAATGGACACGGCGACACGAGTTCAAATCCTGGACGAGACTGATTGCATTTCACATAGCACTAATACCTTTGGGAAAGGTATGAATCCAATTATTCTCCCTCCAGCTATGGGTAAATAGTAGGGCAGACTAGGTTCTTCAGCCTTGGTGAGGCAACTAGTCTAGGAGAAGGAAAACTCTGAATTGAAACCTGTTAAACTCCGCTTGTGTCATATCCTACCAGAGCGGACGGGTTGGGTAAATATGATTAAAAAAAACTCCCAAATAAATAAAACTCACACACACGCAAAAACACGCAATAGTTCCTCTGAGGACGACCAGAGACATGGTTAAAAGCGCTTGAGTAAATATGGGAGACTTTTTCAACCAACATATGAACAGAAACTAGAAAACTTGAACGTCTTAACATGAAGATCATACGAAAAGACAGTCCGTAATCTATAAAAAAAAGTTGAACAATGACTTGCTGCCAAAATACACAATATATAAATATATATATATTGATATGCCATAAAACACCAACCATGGGAAAGGTATGAACCCTTTTATCTTAGTGTCCAGCTATGGGTTAAATAGTATCATGACTACAACGCTTGTGGTTATCCGATAATGACACTTTCTTAATTTTGAATTTTAAAAAGGTTGAACTCGAATTTAAAACAAAAGAATGTTAACTTAAAATTCTAAAAGAAAAAAAAAATTGAACTTCCAGTACAAGTTCACTTTTTTTAACTTGAAATTAAATTCTTTTAAATTTCAACACAAGTAACTTTTTCTAATTCAAGGTGAACTTGAATTTTTTTGAAATTTGAACAAGAATTTTTTAAAATGTTGAAATCCACCCCCACAAAAAAAATTAATCGCGAACAGATTGACAAACTGTCAAAAGGATTATAATATCAGTCTTCAAAGGTTTTGTTCTTTTTTAAAACCTTTTTTTTTTTTTTATTTTATCTTTGTATGCTGAGCCTAAGCTTGTTGCTGTTGCTGCTTCAGTGTCAGAAAGCAAAGGTAGATGCATTTATATATTTCCAATAACTCAAAAATAAACTGTATGAGTATTGGTTACTCATGTAATCCTCTTCGTTGATCTAATGAATAATTTGGAGTTTTGTTGTTGATTTGACAGTGTTGCATATCTTTACTCTGGGTATCTTTAAAGATTATTGTTCATTCTCTTGTAAGACAGGCGAGGCTCCAGTAATGCTGGAGCTTTGGGGAATGCAGAGAACCTCTTCATTACCACCACTCTCAGGTCCACTCTGGCCTGGAGTGGTAGCACCGGATAGGGTCCTAACTATGGATTAAATACAACTGTTTGACACTTAAACTGTGTGCAAACAGAATAACTTATGCTAAACTGAATTGTTTGAAATAGAACTGTTTGATATTTAAACTGTATGCAAAAAATTACTTATGGCCATTCTCTTTTAAGACATAGTGCAACAGTTAATAATATTGTCTTATACAGTTAGCTTATCACAAAATCAAAAGTATGGGGCACCCAGTGAGAATTGAGCTCACTAACAATGGTTTGATAGGCGAGCTTGTTCATGATTATATCGTGCAATGTATGGCTATGTATGCATGCGCTTAGCCTTGTGTTAGACTAATATGAGTAGATATTTCTATTATTCTTTTTTCTTTCTTTTTGTCTCTTATTGTTTTTGTCTTTTTCTCTTTTCTTTCTCTCTCACTCCAGCTTTATCTTTTTATATCTCTTTCTCTTTCTCTCTTTACTGCCTCTCTTTCTCTCTCACACTTTTTTAAACACTCACTTTCCCCCTCGTTCTCTCCTTCTCTAGCCCCTCTCTCTCTCTCTCTCTTTCATACACCTTCACTGTCTTTTTCGTTCTTTAGCTCTCTCGTTTTGCTCTTCAATCCTCATCGCAGTTTGGCCAAATTTTTTCTGGAAACAACTCGTTTGTTTCAACTGATGAAATTCAATAATGGAATCACCCCACCCCCATCAATTAAAATGTTGTAGACTCCTCCTCCTCACCCCAACCTCGCAATTTAAAATCAGTTGTCGTGATTCGAATAATTAAATCATTGAACTACTGTGAAAACACACTCTCCTTTGTGAACAATTTCTCCAGGAAAGCCGATTTGAGACATAGTCACTTCTAGCAACTAGAATAAACGATGGTCTGGTATATCAGAGAGAGAGAGAGAATTAGTACCCAGTTAGGCATGAACCTGCCAGCTACATTTTTGTAATTCTAACTGGGTTACCAAACATTGTCGTTTTGTATCAGATAAGTCCAAGCTTATATCTATTTGGTATTGATTTTTACTTAGTCAGGCCTATGGTTTATTACGATACCTGCTGTCGCTTAAGTGGTCACCCATCTAAGTACTGAACAAGCTCATCGCTACTTAACTTCTGTAATCTGCACGGGAACCGATGGTTTCCAAGTGACTTGATAGTACCTTGTTATTTATTAAGCTTTGCTTTGATTTGACACACAGGCCTAAGGTTGCTTACAGTATCTGTTATTGCTTAAGTGGTCACCCATCTCAGCATTAAACATGTTCACTGCTGCTTAACTACATTGATCTACCAGAACTGTTTCACATTTAATC
The DNA here is from genome assembly GCA_963585895.1 of Sepioteuthis lessoniana. NCBI lineage: Eukaryota > Metazoa > Mollusca > Cephalopoda > Myopsida > Loliginidae > Sepioteuthis > Sepioteuthis lessoniana. The sequence goes on along the minus strand of CAUZXS010005419.1, from coordinate 90,584 downwards.
TGAGTGCAAACAATTTTTTCAGAGTTAACTGACCATAAGCTTTTTTTATGGTCTATATGCGTTTACTGATATAGTTATGTAGGTTATAACGCATTTACTTATAAAGGTTTATAGGACACATGCATTTATTTATGTAGGACATATAAAAATCCAGTGAAGAAAAAACACAAAAAGCCGATATACAGTTAAGTGTCAAATATATATAAAACTACTGCTTGATGAACTGTGGACCCAGTGGGTTCGCAGTCCATAATGTTATTGATACTTGATATTTAGGAAAAAGCGATTCTAATATTTTCATAATTATTCGTTATATCGAGAATTCTGATAATCAAAAATTGGCGTCCAGTGCGAATGCAGGTTCCACAAAATCACTATTAAGTTTGAAATTGGACAAGTAATTGCTTTATTCTCTATGTCAGAACATTTTTAAGCTCTAATAAAAAATCTCACTGTTTCTCGCTATTGTAGAGCTGACGACCCAAGTGAGTTATAATAAAAGCTACTAGAATTAGGATGGCGAAAGATAAGACTCGTCAAAATTATTTACAATAATGAATAAATGAGGTTCATGTAAAAAAAACCTTTTAAATATATATACGTTTAGATTTCTTTAATTTCATTTATTTTTCAATTCGGTTTCTTTGTTTATTGGCATATCAACTTCCGTGGGTTATTCAATTCCAAAGCAATCGTTACAGAAAAACAGTAGTGGTAGTAAAAGTAAAGTTGGCGGCCGTAGTCGAGGGCGATCAGAAGGCTCCCTTTTCAATAGTTACTACACCGACGTGTAGGGAAGGGCGCTACTCTTTTCTCTGGATTTCTCAACTTTACCCTTGATATGTACCTTATATGGCTGAGTGTTAAGCAAGGAGGTATCAAGTACCATTTTGAAGTCTTTGGTATGACGCGACCATTGGCGAACACTCTACCCACTTGACCAAATCGCTATGATGTGCCGTTATTATTGGTTTAAGACTACATGTACACAGTACTGTTCTTAACTGAATAACTTACCATTTTTAAAGTTTTTGATATGACTGGACCTGGGATTGAAGCCCGGTCTCCCGGACCATTGGGGAACACTCCACCCACAAAGCTAATGAACAGTGGTACTAGTTAACCTATAACTGGGAGAATAAAAGAGGTCATGCATTTCCCATGAGTATTAGTCCGAAAGCGAACGTAATAGCGCAACTGGTGTTTGAACTCGTTACAACTACGTCACAGGGACTCCTCTTTTTATTTATTTTTGAGGAAATATTCAATGTTTCACTTTTCAAAATAAGAACTATTTTCATTTGTATATAGTCCAATCGGTTGGGGCTGTAGAATACACCGACTTCATCTCTGTAGAGGCGTAAGACCCATCAACGCAACAAGTATCCTGGATATGACAATAAACTATCTGATGAAGAGACTTCAGTAATGCTGGAGCTTTAGGGAATGCGGAGTACTCTTCATTGTCATTGCTCCCAGGTCCACTCTGGCCCAGGGTGGTAGCATCTGATAGTGTCCTATCTATGAGTCAAATAGTACAGTTTCACACTTAAACTGGGTGCAAAAAATGACTTATGCTAAATTGAATTGTTAGAAATAGAACTGTTTTTATATTTTACTGTGTGTAAACAAACGACTGATGTTTAATTGAATTATCCGTGATTCATAGCAATACTTAGAACCATTTAACTTTGGCTTATGGTAAATTAGATTGTTTGAAAAAGAACTATTTGATCATTTGTAAACAAACGACTAATGTTTAATTGAATTGTTCTTGATACATGACAGTACTTGGAATTCTTTAACTGTGTGCAAAAAAAAATGAGGTTTGGCTCGTTTAAAAAGTTTAGAAATCATATATATCTAGTACATATATACATAAAGAGGATTTGGCATTAAATAACCTACAATGGTTGACATGCCATAAAACCAAACCAAACCAAACCAAATTGTATATATTTAATATATATGTATAAAGAGAATTTGGCATTAAATAACCTACAATGGTTGATGTGGCATGAAACCAAACCAAACCAAACCATTATCTGTATATTTTATATTCTATAGTTTTTATTTTTATTTTGTAGGGGTATCTTTTTTTTTTATAAGAGATGCTTCTCTGGTTACATTAATCTTCTTTTTACTCTCAGACTTTCGCTTATATCTTTTATCTTAGTGCCCTCATCTTTCGTAAGTCACCTTGTCTGCCTTCTGTCGTCGGCCGCCGTCTTTATTATAGATGTTGTCGCTTCCTATCCCATCTCTTGTGAACTTGTTCGTTGATTTCGTTCTTCGTTGCCGGTCTAACTACAACGCCGACACCATTCTTATGTACATATGTTCTATTTCTCAGTACACATTCATTTTACCTGTTGCGACTTTTACGGGGAGTAACAAGTATGGTGAGAATCAATTGTTCCCTTCGAACATTCCTCAGCCATTGACTAACATATTCCTAATTTCTAAACTTCTAAAACCCCTCGGTCACCTAATCGAGATTATCCAATCACTAGCAAGTTCTCAAATTCATCTCGGAGTTATCGTCGGGCAATTAAACTGAGTTAACACTCTGTATCTTTCCATGCCATTCAACTGTTACGCTTCATACCTATAATAAATCTGGCCAATATGTAACAATACTATTTCTTGTCGTATACATTAATGCAACTTCCGGTGTAAACGATTACATCAAAATTGACTGGTACAATGCAGTTGTATAACTGAAACTTGGGAGAAAGGGAGCTTATTCATTATTTTTGTTTACGGTGTGCGCTGTTCGTTACTGCCACAAAAAGCAACTAATTTAGTTTGCTTTATTTGTTTAATGGCATATCAACTCCTTATGGGTTATTTAATTCTGAAATTTGTTACAGTGATAATTTTTTTATTTTAATCATAATATTTACCACCAAACTCTACATCCCTTATCAAACCCTGAAACCGAGGAATTCCCCATTCTATAAAGTCTAGAAATTAGTTTGGTTTATTTATCAAATGGCATATCAACTCTTTCTGGGTTTTTTTTTTTTAGACCGAAATTTGATTCATTGGTAAATGTTTGAGGTTCGTGTGCCAGACAGAGTAAAGCTTACTAAATTCTGAGATACGTTTCCTTAATCAATAACTTCACATACACGCACACGCAACTTAACATATACGCACACACACACACACACACACACACACACAAGCATACACGCACTCGCACATAGATACACACGCACACACACACACAAACTCACACTCACACACACATTTAACCATAACCCTACAAAAACAGCACATTGAAGCGAGATTTTTTTTTATTAGAGCTATACTCTTTAAAGTTCTTTAACAGTGACAATTTTGTAGAATCTTCGTTCCCACTGAGTGACGTTTATTAATTATCCAAATTCTCAGTTTAACGGAGACTAGGATGAAATGTTAATTAAAACCATTCCTGACTCCTTAAATAGAAGCATGAATGCCATTATGGACTGCTGTTACAAGGAAAAGCTAAGGGCTCTGCAAGTCATCAAGTCGAATATGAAAACTGAAAATATATATAAGAAAATAAAGCAAATAGGTTAGAAATAAATAGCAGCACTTATCCATATTTTATACGAATTGTAGGATGGTCATTATTAAAAATTATAATTGATAATATGAGTCTGTCTGTAACCGAAACTAAATCACCATCGACGTCACAATTCCCTTTGTTATTTACGTTATATTTTCCATGATTATTATATAATTTGTATTTAATCTTAATTAGCGATTTATTCACTCGCTAAAATATGGGTACTACAGGCTTTTAATCTAGACAGCTTGAACACTAGCTCTTCTTTGCACCACCGGCTTTTATTGTCAAATTTTTTGTTCTTTCTATTTTAACGACTTAATTATTCCTTTTTTATGTATGTCTGTGTGTAAATATTTTTTGATAATATTTAGCAAAGCCAAAAAAAAAAAAAAAAAAAAAAAGTAACAAAATAAAAAAATAGTATTTAATATCATTTAAAAATAATATTACTCGTTAAACTTATTTGAATCAGAGGAGGTATAATCAAAGAATACAACAGGTTGGACGCTAGCTCTTTCCATTACTCCCGGCTTTCATTGCTAAATTTTCCTGATTTATCTATATTACTAAATTACACAGTAAAGAATAGAATTAGTTTTTTTTCTTTTTATTAATGGATTTTTAAAAAAGATTTATCGACGGGATTCTTGCTCATATTTACCAAAATAATCCAAAGATTTAGAATTTAATAAAACCGATTCAAGCATTTACAAATAAATGAAATGGAGGCATTAAGTAATCCATAAGAAGTTGGTATGCAGTTAAAAAATAAACAAAACCTTAAAACATTAACCATCTTTACTTGAAACCATATAATTGCTTGAAAAAAGAGAAAAGACAACACTGACAACAGCATTGAATAACCCAACAAAGGTTCACATACCGTAAAGCTAAACAACCAATAAATCATTATACTAAGCTTGACTCCCACACGTACCTATTTGTTAATTTGAAAAAAGTGTGAAGTCTTATTTCATTTAACGGTAATGCAGTAATATTCACCGAATACAAATAGGAATTTGTTAAAGCAAAACAAACAAGAATTCGGATTAAAATCAACGGGCACTTCTTCCTGGTGGTCAGTCTAGAACGAGTAAGACCCAATGTAGCCAGAAGGGATCAACAACGACTACTCAACATCAATCCTGCGCGCGCAATTTTCTCCTCCATTGCCTTATTTCGAGTAACATGACATTCCAGCTTTAGAAATTCGATAGACGCGTGGCGGGAAAAAATCAAGCGTTTTCTTTTAATCTGCCTTCTCAGCAGCTTCCAATTCGGATTTCTTGCTACGTTAAACGGATTAATAGGAAAACTTACACTTCATTGCCATTAGATAACACAACGTCAACTCGAACGAAAGAAAAAAAGATGGCGGAAGCTCAAATTGAACAATCAGCGCGTCCCTTTCTTGTCTGTGTTTCTGAGCGCGGAAATATAGTTAATTCTGATTAGTTGATAATAAGCATGTAAGTCCATGTTTGTCCCCCCCCCCACTGCCCACAACAAACGAACCCCCAACTGATAGAAAGGTTACAACGAAACAATTTTTTTCAGTCCGTGTCAATCACATTTTTCATGCTCGACTAGTTGAATGCGCAAGCACTTGCTTCTTGATGATATACCAATTCATTATTCAACGGCGTCCTCTCATAATTCATGCATTTTTATTTATCAAATTATCATAAAAGTTATTTCTTTCTCCGCTTGTTTCCTCCTATCTTTGTTTCACAAATTTATGCAAAGCAAGGAGATCAAGTGACAGTAAGTCTATTCGAACATCCTGCAATACCTACATCATTTTCATTGACTTCGATAGGGGGGTTAGAAGTGGGGGACCTTAATACTGAATTGCAATATCAATGTTTTCTTTTTTTAAAGAGCCAATAATCTAAATTAGTTTAAAATCATTGTAAACGTTATCTCAACTTTCACCCTAATAGTAGAGCTTGACTGTATCCTCTGCAGAGGTGTGAAAGCCCCTCTAAAAAAGAAGGGTCCTGGATATAACACTAATCTGCATCTGGTGGTGAGGCTCCAGTCCTGGAGCTTTAGGGAGAGTGAAGAATTCCTTCTTAGCCATTACTCTCAAACCCACTTTCTGTATCTGGTGGTGAGGCTCCAGTTCTGGAGCTCTAGGGAGAGTGAAGAATTCCTTCTTAGCCATTACTCTCAAATCCACTTTCTGTATCTGGTGGTGAGGCTCCAGTTCTGGAGCTCTAGGGAGAGTGAAGAATTCCTTCTTAGCCATTACTCTCAAATCCACTTTCTGTATCTGGTGGTGAGGCTCCAGTTCTGGAGCTCTAGGGAGAGTAAAGAACTCCTTCTTAGCCGTTACTCTCAAATCCACTTTCTGACCCAATCGGTTGGGCTGTTGAATACACCGACAACATCTCTGCAGAGAGGTAAGGCCCCCGACCACCCCAATGAGTGTTTTACATATAACACTAAACAATCTGATGCTGAGGTTTCAGTAATGCTGGAGCTATGGGGAATGCGGAGTACCCCTTCATTGCCATCGCTCCCTGGTTCACTGTGGCTCGGAGTGGTAGCACCTGATAAGATCTTATGTATGGGTCAAATAGCACTGTTTAACATTTTAACTGTGTACCTATGCAATACTGAATTGTTAGAAATAAAACTGTTTGATCATTTAACTGTGTGTAAACAAATGACTGATGTTTAATTGAATTATTACTGATACATTGCAATACGGGAAAACATTAAACTGTGTGCAAACAAATGATTAACAGGAAATAGAATCATTCGTATTTGGTAGAAATATGTGAAACTCTGTGAAAAAAAAATGAGCTCAGGCTTGTTTAAAAATGTTATCTACAAAATGTTTTATTATGTATGTATAAAAAGGATTTGGCATGAAATAACCTACAGTGGTTGATATGCTATAAAAACAAACCAGAGGAGTAGAACTATAAAGCCAAATAGATCTGTTTACAAATTATTAGTATCAGATAGGAATACTTGAAACTATGCAACTCTATTGCTTTATTGAATTCGATAGGGAGGCTTCTGGAGCTCTGGGAAGTGTGAAATCACATCTTCGTTGCCATTTATAACAACATAGATAGGTTTGGTTTGGTTTCTTTATTTAAAGGTAAATTAACCTTGCTGGGTTATTTAATGCCGAAGCCATCCTTGTAGAATAACAATAGTGGTACTATCCCACCAGCTATGATGGGATAAGGGAGTTCGTACCTTTTGCAAGAATATTAGCCCGACCGTAAAAGAGCAATTAGAGTTCGAACTCGCTTACAAATATGTTACAATTTCGTACATTAGCTACTGTATCACAAAAATTCTCTCAAATAGATAGATTAACGCAGAGTTAAATATATATATTTACCAACCCCTCCGCTCAGGCAGGATATGACACAAGGTCAATTTTTAAGCGGAGTTTAACAGGATTGAATTCAGAGTTTTCCTTCTCCTAGACTAGTTGCCTCACCATGACTGAAGAATATAGTTTGCCCTACTATTTACCCATAGCTGGATGGAGAATAATTGGTTTCATACCTTTCCCAAGGGTATTAGTGCTATGTGAAATGCAATCAGTCTCGTCCAGGATTTGAACTCGTGTCGCCGTGTCCATTTCCTACGACGATAACAATTACGGGCACCTCCATAAAGTTTAATATAAGATATACAGAGGAATCGTTCAAAAAGTTTTAAGCCTCACCCAGATTTTAGATTTATCGCACACCTCTCTCTTTTGTCTTAATTTCCGTACAGGTTCGGCTCATACAGAAATTTGTATTAGTTTTTTTTTTTCTGATTTTATAAGTAGTGGTAGTGTGTTGTCTCAACAAAAACGTTCAGCTATGGCTCTTCTTTCTGGGCGAGGCTTAGAACTTTTTGAACGACCTTCGTAAATGGATGAGTGTAAACAGGTGCAGAAGTAGATTCATTTAACAGATCATAGATAGATAGATAGATAGATAGGAACAAGTATAGATTGATTGATAGATAGAAACAAGGATAGATAGATCCTATTTACCAACCCCTCCGCTCGGGCAGGATATGACACAAGGTCAATTTTTAAGCGGAGTTTTCCAGATTTGAATTCAGAGTTTTCCTTCTCCTAGACTAGTTGCCTCACCAAGGCTGAAGAACCTAGTCAGTCCTACTATTTACCCATAGCTGGAGGGAGAATAATTGGATTCATACCTATGACCCTGAACAAGGATAGATAGATAGATAGATAGATAGATAGGAACAAGTATAGATAGATAGATAGAAACAAATATAGATAGATAGATAGGAACAAGTATAGATAGATAGATAGAAACAAGGATAGATAGATAGATAGGAACAAGTATAGATTGATAGATAGATAGATAGAAACAAGGATAGATAGATAGATAGGAACAAGTATAGATTGATAGATAGAAACAAGGATAGATAGATAGAACGATAGATAGATAGAAACAAGGATAGATGGAACGATAGATAGATAGATAGAAACAAGTATAGATAGATAGATAGATAGGAACAAGTATAGATTGATAGATATATAGAAACAAGGATAGATAGATAGATAGATAGATAGAACGATAGATAGATAGGAACAAGGATAGATAGATAGATATGACAAGAAATATATGGGGAAGTTTCTATAGATAAAGATATGAAGTGTATACAGATAGGAAATGTCTATAGATATGAAGTGTATAGGTAAATATATGAAGTGTATATAAGTAAAAATATGAGGTGCGTATAAAGATATAAGTGTGTATATAGATACAGATAGGAAATGTATATACATATTTACCCAACCCCTCCGCTCGGGCAGGATATGACACAAGGTCAATTTTGAAGCGGAGTTTAACAGGATTGAATTCAGAGTTTTCCTTCTCCTAGACTAGTTGCCTTACCAAAGCTGAAGAACCTAGTCTGCCCTACTATTTACCCATAGCTGGATGGAGAATAATTGGATTCATACCTTTCCCAAGGGTATTAGTGCTATGTGAAATGCAATCAGTCTCGTCCAGGATTTGAACTCGTGTCGCCGTGTCCATTTCCTACGACGATAACCATTACACCACGGTCACGGAAATGTATATAGATATGAAGATATAGATAGACGTTCAGTCGGCCGAAATTAGGATATTCTGACTGCTTCCCCTGCACAGTCCCCTTCTAAAAAGGTGACTATGACCCTGAACTGAGGAATGTAGAATCACTTCTTTGTCAATAATCTCGAGTTTACTCTGATCCAGAGTAATAGATTGATTGATTTTAACGGCAAGCCAACCTGATTTAGGTTATTTTAGACCTCGAGGTTAGGGAATTGAGCACATTGTTCTTTAATATTTAAATTTTTTGTGCGGTTGTTTCTTAACATTTTTTTTTAACACAGTTGTATTATATCAAGTATTCTTATTTAAAACAAATTTGCAAACGGATCTGTTTGGCTTATAGATGGGACCCTAATATGTACTACTGAGAATAATGGCATGTAAGAGTCACTCAGTACTACCCATAGCTCCAGATCTGGAGCCTTACCATCTTATACAGTTTCGTATCATATCCAAGACAGGCGTTTTTTTAATGATGGGTGGTTTACTTCCCTGTAGGGGATACAATCAGCGTATTCAATACCCCGCTGATAGGGTGCTTTCTTACTCAAAGTAAGCCTCATGCGCGATATTTTTAATGAAGTAAAAATATTAAATATGTATCTAATTACCTGTGTATGTAAATTATATGAATAATGTATTTATGCATTAAATAATCAATTACTTTTAATGCAATTTTGAAATTTATGTATTTAATAAGGTAAATATAAAAATCATATTTAAAACTTGGATAGTTCTCGTAAAAATAGAACGTTATTTTTAGCTCAAAACTTCTGCTCAAGAACAGTGTATTACCTGTGTGTTGTAAGTTTGATCCTCCAGAGTGCCTGTGTTAAAGTACCTCAGTGGAGTAAGTTTGATCCTCAAGAGTGCTTGTGTTAAAATACCTCTGTGGAGTAAGTTTGATCCTCAAGAGTGCCTGGGTTAAAGTACCTCTGTGGAGTAAGTTTGATCCTCAAGATTGTTTCTCGTGATGTAATAAGCTAAATCTTGGACGTACACAAACACATAACTATAAATGTTCATCAGGCTTTGTGTCAGAGTAAACTTCGGACTGAAATTATTCGTGTATAAGACGCACTATTTTTACAATTTTTCCGCTTGAAAGTTAGGAGTGCATATTATAGACGAGAACCCAATAAATTGTTTTTTCTGATTACATGCCTCATCATATTCAGGACAGGATGACCAAAAGTAAGTTATATATTTATTCCAAACTAATATGCTTTATGCCGTTACAGAAAAATATCCACTGAGAATGTGTGTTTGTTTATTACTCCGAACGTGAGCAATTTTCGTCGCAAGTTTGTTTCATTTTTGTATGAACATGTTCTTGTGTTTGCTCTATATATTGTGTAAATTTTGTGTTTTAAGACATTTTACAAACTCTATAAATTCAGTAGGAACCAATAAAAAGTTAAATATATGCTAAATTTAAGTAAATTTTAACTACAACAAATTCTAAAGTCAGTGCGTGTTATACACGATGGTTTTTTGTCAAAATTTCGTAGTCCAAAATCAGAGGTACGTTTCATGCATAAATAAGCCAAAATAAATAAGTGTCGTCTAGTTATTAGCGAACTAATCTCGAAGACCATTACTACGATGTGATGACTTCAGTCTTCACTGGAGATCGTGCCTTGTATTAAACAAAGTTACGTTTAGAAAATTAAAAGGGAGAAAAAAACGTCTCTCCGTGTTCCATCAGTTTGAAAATTCGCCTTGTACACTAGGGCTTTTCAACTCACTGCCCGTGGCGGCCCACAACTTTCATCTGGGCAGCCCAATTTTCAAATGTGATCATTTTCTCTTTGTCTTTTGATGTTGACTGTGAAGAAGTACCATAAGTGCTATGGATGGAATTCATTGACCTTCAGTTTTCAGAAGATTTAAAATGCAAGTTTCTTATTTCTTACATCTTTGATTTCTATATGAACGATTCCCCACCCTTATCACCCTCAACACCTCAAGTAGCAAGCATGTTTGGCATTACATATCGCGGTGAACCGTTGTTCTTGAAAATGAAGCATGCCAAGAGTATGCTGCATTGGCAATTGTCAAATTGCCTTTTGTCTGATGGGCTCCTTCTGTCTCTTCATTTAACCCTGATATTACATCTTTTTGTCATTAATAAACCATGAGTGTTATCTTATAAATTAAGCAGGTTTTTTTTTTGTTTTTGTTTTCCTATCATTTTAAGATATTTGTCGCTGCCTCCCACCAGACAGGACTTGACACAAGGTCAAAAGCCCGAAGGCCGATTAAAGTGGGGATAAAGGGGAGGGGAAGGTCGGGAACGAGCCGAGATTCGAACCCTGCTAGTCATTGACCCACTAAGTGCAATGTGGGTCTAATGAGTCAAGCAGTATCACGGACCTAAATCCGGGCACGTATGCCAGAATATAGCTTGAACTAGACCATGAGGTCTAGTGCTATACAAGGGGTGCATAGGGGACAAAAAAGCAGTTCGCCCACCCGAGGGTGGCCCAACCGAAGTTGGGGGCCTTTCGGCCTCGAATCCGCCATTGGTTTCGATACCCCATCGAACACGAATGCCAGACGGCCCAGCCAAAAAGCCAGGTATCATTTTAAGATTGCACACTTCTGACCCTCTAAAATTAAACTTTGTGGCCCTCAAGCTGAAAAGTTTGAGGACCCCTGTGATAGACAATTAATACTGTAGTAACTTTTAGCGCAAATCTACCTTGGTAGAAGGCATAGATAAATAAATCTCACTTCCGATCAAGTAACGTTGTAAGCTCTGGTTCCCGTTAGATCCCCGAAGTTAAGCAGAGATGATATTGTCTTGTTCTTAAATGGTTGACCACTTTTTAAAAGCAGGCACCACAAGTTTCATAGGGCCTTTATTCAAGATTATGCAAATCCAGACAATTTTTCTCATTTAGATTAGTGTATTTTCAGTCAATTCGTTTCTTGTCCGTGTAATAAAAGAAAATTAAGAAAATCATTTTGTTGTATCGTTGAGGTGAATAATGCACAGAGAAAAATGGGTGCTTAATATATTTATTCAGCACCAGTATCCGGTGCTTGGTTGGTTGGATGGTTGGATTTTATGACATATCAACCTTTGTAGGTTATTTAACGCCAAATTCATTTTAATGAAAATTGTTCTATTTCAAACAATTCAATTTTGCATAAGTGCGCAGTTTAAATGTAAGTACAGTTTAATTGTGAAAAACATTTCCATTTCAAGAAGAAGTTCTACTTTAGATTATTCAGTTTAGTATAAGTACACATTTTGTGTACACACAGTTAAATGTCAAAGCAGTTCTATATAAAACTATTCAGTTTAGTGTAAGTACAGTTTCAATGTCAAAAACAGTTCCATTTCAAACAATTCAGTTTAGCATTAGTACGCAGTTTAAATGTAAGTATGATTAGTCAAAAACATTTCTATTTTAAGCAATTCAGTTTAGTCAAACAATTCAGTTTAGCATAAGTATGCCGTTAGTTCTATTTAACCCGTAGATAGGGCCCGATCAGGTGCTACCACGTCGGGCCAGAGCGGACTTGGGAGCAATGGCAATGAAGGGGTGCTCTGCATTCCCCAAAGCTCCAGCATCACTGGAACCTCACCATCAGATTGTTTTGTGTCATATCCAGGATACTCATGGGGGGAGTCTTACCCCTCTGCAGAGGTGCAGTCGGTGTATTCTATAGCCCCGCCGACTGGGCAAAGTATCCGGTGCTAACGGATACATACAAAAAACACAGTACAATAAGTTACAAACAATTAACAAGAGAACTGACAAGAAATAGAGGAGGGTCAAAATGCTCTGTAGCCAAACGAAGTAAGATCAGTCCGAATATTAATCAACTTCATCATCATCATATCGTGCTGGCAGCACGGATATCCCTGACCCTCTCTCGCCACTCCTCCCTATCGTTCATCGCCCTAGGCAGGTCTTCAGGACAACAACCTGTATCCTCACATAGCTGCTGAATGTACGTTCGTGCTGGTCGTCCTGCTTTTGCGCGGCCGTGTGTGGGGATCCATAAGAGTACATCTCTTATGAGTTCATCTCTGCTTCTCCAGCAATGTCCTGCATGTCTGGTTCGCCTAACTTGAATAGTTTTCGTGATAGGGGGCAGGTGGCCGTACAGTTGGTGTCTTGTGGGGTGTTGCTTCCAGGACTTGTTGAGGATTGCACGCAGCATTCTTGTGTAATTGCCATCTAGTTTCTTCTCCAGCCGTTTTGTTAGCGTCCATGTAGTGCATCCATATAGCAGTATCGATGTGACCGCTGCCTGGAAGAAACTGCGTTTCATTTTATCGGTTAGGTCTGATTTCCATATAGTCGATAGCCTATTAATATCAGCTTATTATTCAACCATCGAAGTCCTTAATCGTTGGCTATTTATGGCTAGGAGCCAGTTCATCTGGTAGAATGCTGAAGGAGTGCTAGCTACTCTACAACAAATTTTTAGTTAGACAACTGCTTCAAACCGGCGACGACGTAACTGGTAAATAATAGTTGGTGTAATAAAAGTCAAAGTACATGTAGGCATTTCGTATGATGCGATGATTTATGAATTCGATCCTTACTAGGTGCCCTATTAGCATGCTCTTCTACTGGACTAAAAAATCTTACACTTTGACTTACTCCTCTACTGGGGATACAGTCAGTGTAAGGCCACCCCTCATAAAAGTGGGTGTTCTAGTAATGAAACTAAACTGCATTTGGTTGTGTGGCTCCAGTTCTGGAGCTCTGAGAAGTATGGAGACCTTTTCATTTCCATTACTCTCAGGTCCACTCTTAACTAGAGTGGGGATATCTGTTAGGGTCTCATTTATGGGTCAAATAGATATATTAGATAGGAATAATAGAAATGGTCAAAAATAACCCTTGACTAGTTGACATGCCATTTAAAATCAATCAATCAAAATAAAGTGAATAAATAACTACAGAATCAGCTTGTTGTCGTTGAGTGAATGTTTCCCCAAAAGCACCATTTTATATTTCATGCCAAATTTTGCCTTTTCTTTTATATTATTTTCGAATTTAGCGTGTCGCTGTCACTCTACGATGCCTGAATCAATGTGTTCTCCACCGATGACGTCCCTCACCTTCGATGCTATTGCCTGTAGAGAAGAAGAAGCCGTTGTGGTAGATTACATACTCAAAGGTAGGACTAAAAGCACAACATTGCCAAAGAGACAGGAAAATTAAAAAAAAAATGCAACATAAAAAAAAGACAGGATATTCTTTATTTCTTTTTGCTTCAAAGAAAATTGATTCTTTCTTTCTTGTTTAATTATTACACTACATTTGTCTTTTTCTGTTTTGTTTTTCATTTATATAATTAATCATGTTTTTTCAAAGTAACGTTTCAGGATTTTCGTATATATATATATATATATATATATATATATATAACAGAAAGAAAGTTAACTTTTCAGTGAATCTGCAAAGACAGACACAAACATACACATACTCACCCACATACACAACCTACCCAAGTTTGCAGCAATAAATTCTTGGACGATTTTCAAGAAACCAACGTTCTTCTTTACAAACTCTTTTCAAAATCCATATTAGTGAATATAATATAAAATTATTCAATATAATATAGTACTATATATATATTGTATAATATTATATTATACAATATGTAGTTAAGATATAATGCATTATATTATAAAAATTAGATATCGGAATGTATGATATTGTTGAATATATATTGTTGTGGCACCATCCCTATTTTCGATACACAATGGACTCTTCTAATAAAGATATAACATTTGAATGTAATCCACTCTGAGAATTGGTAGCAAAGCTGTTGCAGTTTTGCCCAACTGTATCAATCTAGTAGATGGGGCACATTTAGGTCGGCCGTGGTATCAGTGGTCGGGTGTGTCACGTCTCTGGATATGGTAGTTAGTCGAGGCTGCCTGACGCGGGTGCTGGGAGACCTAACATTCGCGCCACGCAGCCAAGAGTGACATTCTTCGTACCCCGAGGCTCTAACTCTCCTCAGAGGGGTTAGGTTCATCGCCTGGAGCCTGAGGCTCCCCTTTGTAGAGGAATGCCAACGGAACCAGTGGCATTTTCGGGCTACGGCCCTGCTCCTGAACCCACCTTAAAAAAAGCTTTGAGGCCACATTCGCCTATTTTGTGGGGCGTGTGACAAATACTGTTAGAAGCAAAGCTGTTGTAATTTTGCCCAACTGTACCAATCCAGTTGATGGGGTACACTTCGGCCTGCCGTGGTGCTAGCGGCGCTGATCTGGTCGGGTGTTTCATGTCTGGATACGGTAATCAGTCTACGCTGCCTGGCGCGAGGGCCGGGGAGGCCGAGCATTCGCTTCACGCAGTCGAGACTGACTTATTCCACGAGCCTCAAGGAACCGTTCCCCCAGGCGCTAACCCTCCTCGAAGTAGCTAGGTTTATCACCTGGTGCCTGGGGCGCCCCTTTTTAGAGGAATACCGACGGGACCTGAGGTATTCTTCGGAATACCGGGCGTGTCTGGACTACGGTCCTGCGCCGGGATCCACCTTAAAAAAGGCTTTGTGTTGTACTTGCCCGTTTGGTGGGGCGGGTGACATATATCGTTGGTAGCAAGAGCTACACTGGTGACATTATATTACTTGTTTTACTGTAATATATAACCTTTATTCTTCTCTTTTAATACATGTTTGTCTTACTTATTTTATGTCCTTTTCCGAGGACATAACATAGATATAGTCTGTTATATGACAGAACATATATATATTGTGTAATAATATAAAACAATATATATATATGAATATATAGTGTATGATAGGACTTTATGTTAACCAATATATTAGATTGTTCATAGAATAATGTCCGATTTAAGAATAAACTTTTATTTGTGAATTAATGAATTTAAACAGTCAAAACAATCAGAATATAATCCCTGAATATTTATGCTTTTCTACAA
>CAUZXS010005419.1:0-70000 GCA_963585895.1 Sepioteuthis lessoniana | reverse complement strand
AATGAATTAATTAATAAATTTCATAACCGGGTAAATAATGATAATACTAATAGTAAAAAAATAGAATCTAATTGTAAATCTCGAACTGATTGTCCAATGAATGGGTTGTGTAATTTAGGTAATGTAGTATATCAAGCTATTATTAATCCAAAAGAGGACATAAGTGATAAGAAATTTTATATCGGCGTTTCGTCTACTAGTTGGAAAATTAGATATGGAAATCATAAATTTCCTTCTCCCATGAGCATCAAAAAAATCAAACTGCTCTATCAAAACACTATTGGGGATTAAAAGATAAAGGGTTAACCCCTGACATACAATGGTCCATATTGAAAAGATCTAGTACCCCAAAATCTTTCGATAGTAGGTGCAACCTGTGTCTTGAAGAAAAAATCCACATTTTGTTTTTTCCTGAGCCAAAAAAATTATTAAATAAGAGAAATGAACTAATAGCTAGGTGTAGACATAGGGCTAAATTTAAACTATAAATATTTAACCAAATTTTTCTATAAAAACATAGAGTTAATTTTGAAAATTAGAGTTAAATTTGAGAATAAATAAAATAAATTGTTAGAAAGAAAATTGTGAGAAAGCATATAATACATACGTACTACGCATAAAAAAGTGGAACTGATTAATGCTTTCTAAATATTTTTGAAATGTTAAAATATATTAAATGAATTAAATATTTGTTTTTGTTTTTAGTTTTAACATATCTATTACTGTATCTCTACGTGAAGTTATTATTTAAAGTTTAAATCTAATTCAATAAAAAATCTGTAATTTAGGTCTAAATATAATCAAAAAATTATTAATTAAAGAAAAGTTTTTTTAAAAAAAACAATTTTTACTACATTGCTAACTGAAATTTAAATTTAAAACGAAAGTGGGTTTAATGAAGAGGTAACTCTTCACCCCTCTTCTATCCCCTCCCACTACCATGTGTCTATTCTAGGTTTTTTATTTTATCAAAAAGATCTGAAGAAGTCCTGTTACTTTTTTCGTGTTTTTGGAAATTTCAAAAATGCGTAACAGGATTGAAATAAATTTATTATCCTTTGTGACCGGTTTCGTTGTTTTTCTTAAAGAATTTATTGCTCTGTATTATTGGTACATTGAGCTCTTTACCAGAAAAAAATTTAAATATTCACTCATGAATAATTTCTTGTCCTGATGGAATTACTCCCAACTCCGGTTTAACTGGACCAAGAATACGATATATATACTTCGCTCTACCTCTTGGGTATTGGCGACTTTCTTTTAGATTTTACGAATTAAAAGTATAGATACTGTTGGTGCTAGATTTTAATAATAATAATAATGATAAGCATATATATATATATATATATATAAAGATTTATAGCATATTGTTATGTTTTTATTTCAAGATTTTCGAATGCAAAGAACCCTTTTTGTTGAATTTTGTATATAAAAACTTTGTTATTGCCAACGTAAGTAGAAAGATTAAAGCTTGGGATTACCGCTGAGTTAAGTTAATCTGACATAAACACGAGTAATGAGTGTCTGGTTTAGACTTTAATCTACAGTAATATCCATTGATTAACGGCAGAGAAAATTTAATCTATTTTGATTGTCAGATCTGGGTGTCATCTATTTCCTTTACGAGACCTCCTCTTTTTCATGAACTGATTCCAAGTCAGGATTTCATTTTGTTTCGGCTGATGGACTCTTCGGCCTTCTTATGCATAATTCATCTTGTACAAGGAGCTTCCTACTATCGCTAGTTTGGGATATGATATAAGAAATTCGTATCGATATCATCGATCTTTATTTTAATTTTTTTTTTCTTCTTTTACCGTATATAATTCGAGTAATTGTCGAATTTTGAAGGCGTAATTTTAAGGCAGAAATAACACATCAGTAATGATATAACATCACTGATGTTTTTTTTTTTTTCGGTATATAATCTGTTTCCACCCAATTACGATTGACTTTTATAATTACATAAACCTTAAGGAAGTATCCCGGTAGTGTAATGTAGTACGTGAGTTCGAATTCCAGTTGCGCTATTACGTTCACTTTCAGACAAATACCCATGGGAAAGGTACGCAACTCTAATCCTCCCATGTATGGGTTAAATAGTACCACTACTGTCCTTCTAAAAATAAAATGATAGATTTGGCATTAAATAACCCGAGAAGGTTGGTATGCTATTAAATAACAAACAAAACTTTATCATAGTTTTAAATAGAGCATACATCGTAAGTTTAAAAAAAAAACTATTTTTTTCCTTATTCGTCAACTACCTTGATTTTTTCCATGCTTGTTTGTCATGGAGTTCTCTGACGAGACGTGATAAAAAAGGATCTTTTTTTTTTTTTTAAATTTACGATGTATGCTCTTCTTAAATTTACGATGTATGCTCTTCTTAAAGCTATTCTAAAATTTTACACCTATCTCACGATATTTATCATTATCCTGTTTTTTTATATTAAAAAAATCATCAAAAATGATAACTCCTAATTTTTCTACCAATGCTATAAATACCAGTCTAGTCTCTTGATCGACCCATAGCTTAGGACCATGGCCGTCTTAAATGCATTATAGGCACCCTGGACAAGGCAGTTTACTGAAGCCCCTACCCACACCACCCTTCACGGGAATAAAAAGGAAAACGGTTGATAATTTTATTGTTTAGAATGTTATTTTTTTTTCATTGACATTGAGTCACAACTTACATATATTAGCATGGGGCCCCTATGCAACTACCCACTGTGCATTTACGTTAAGAGTTCCCTGCTTGGTATGTGGGCGGGGGCGAATTCATGTTAAAAATATTGGCGCAAAGTGAAAAGTAAATAGCAGCGTCCAAAATTTGAACTAGTATCACCGAGTAAATTTCCCATGACCACAACCATCTCGCCACCCACCTTTTAATAGGTAGACTATACTACTTAATCTCTCAAGTAGGGCACCTCTGGTGGTGTAATGGTTAGCATGCTAGACTAGCAAACCTACACGAGTGAGTTCGAGTCTCATTCATTTGGCCTTGTGCTACACCGAAGAAAAGAGCTTCGTAAATTACTACTTAATCTCTCAAGTGTCTACTTATAAAAGAAAAACAAAATGGATCAAAAGAAAAATTATGAGGATACTAGTCTGAATAATTTTTAAAGTATAACAGTACTTCATCTCAGAAGTTTAATCTTTACACCAGTAATCCCAATATTTCGATTTGGTTGGTTTGGTTTCTTTGTTTAATGGTATATCTACCTTTGTTGGTTATTTGATGCCAAAGCCATTCTCCTAGAAGAACAGTAGTGGTACTATTTAACCCATAGCTGGGAAGATAAGGGGGTTCATACCTTTATCAAGGGTATTTGTCCGAAAGTGATCGTAATAGCGCGACTGGAGTACGAACTCGAGTACTACGATTCCGCAGTCCATTGCTTTAACCATTACACCACGAGGACCCCCTCCCAATATTTCGATTTCGTTTTCGTTTGGTTTCTTTGTTTAATAGGATATCAATCGTGGGTTATTCAGTGCCAAAGCCATCTTTGTAGAAAAACAAAAGTGATACGATTCATCCCATAATTGGTGGGATAGGAGGTTCATAGCTTTCCTCTTATGGAGGTGCCCGTGGTGTAATGGTTATCGTCGTAGGAAATGGACACGGCGACACGAGTTCAAATCCTGGACGAGACTGATTGCATTTCACATGACACAAATACCCTTGGGAAGGGTTTTAATCCAATAATTCTTCCCTCCAGCTATGGGTAAATAGTAGGGCAGGTTCTTCAGTCTTGGCAACTAGCCTAGGAAAAGTAAAATTCTGAATTCAAACCTGTTAAACTCCACTTAAAAATTGACCTTGTGTCATATCCTACCCGAGCGGAGGGGTTGGGTAAATATATATAGCTTTCCCCAAGGGTATTAGTCCAAATGTGAACCCAATAGCCCGACTGGAATTGGAACTCGCTTACTTCATGGCCGAAGTCCACCACGTTAGCCACTACGCTAAGTGAACATCCCCCCACACAATATTTCGAACCGAACGCTATTTCGTTATACACCGAATAGGCCCTATATTTCGGACCGAACACTATTTCGTTATACACCGAATGGGCCCTATATTTCGGACCGAACGTTATTTCGTTATACACCGAATAGGCCCTATATTTCGGACCGAACACTATTTCGTTATACACCGAATAGGCCCTATATTTCGGACCGAACACTATTTCGTTATACACCGAATAGGCCCTATATTTCGGACCGAACACTATTTCGTTATACACCGAATAGGCCCAATATTTCGGACCGAACACTATTTCGTTATACACCGAATGGGCCCTATATTTCGGACCGAACGCTATTTCGTTATACACCAAATAGGCCCAATATTTCGGACACAGCATTAGAATTTAAATGGCGTACACCTGATCTACATTTTCTTTTTTAAGTAGAGGAATTATATTGTGAATTCAATTACTATGACCAGAAAATCTGGTGAACACTTATGCACGACATACGGAAATACTGGACAGCTGTTTCGACCTTATTAGGTATTATCAGCAGAGTACACCGTGTATTACAATGATTAGTTAATTTGGCGTTATTTATGTGTGATATGGACTGTGGCTCAGTTGTAGTTTCGGCTCTGCAATCATGGTCGCTGGTTCGATCTCCAGTAGTAGAGATCACAGTGTACACTGCTGATGAGACCGGATAAGGTCGAAACAGCTTTCCTGTGTTTCCCTATGTTGTGCATAAGTGTTCATCAGAGTACACCTGGTTTGAAATCAGAGTTTTCCTTCTCCAAGACTGGTTTCTGCATCAAGGTAAACGAGTCCAGTTTGCCCTACTATTCACCCATAGCTGGGGATGGAAGAGATGGATTTGTGCTTTTTCCAAAGGGGATTAGCACTAAAATGAAATACAGATACGCCTAAGATTTGAACAAGGGTCGTCGATTCCATTTTCTTAAGACGATAACCGTTAGGCCACGTGCCTTCAGTACAGGTCAATTTTATTCCTTTGAAATATTTACCTTGTGTCACAAGGGCTGGATGAATACATATAAGTTATAAAATGGTTAACCAAGAGGATAATCAGCCCAGTCGCCTGGGGATGTCAAATACAGCGAATGTGTCTCTGCAGAGGGGTAAGTGTGTGTGTAATATATATATATATATATATATATATATATATATATATATATATATATATATATATAAGGTTAGAAATGAAATCCGACTGAATAAGAAAAGAAAGAAAATACCTAATATTAAATTGGAAGACACGAGTGTTCCGGATATGACATAAAATTACATCTGATGATGATTCTCCTGTCCTGGAGCTTTGGGGAATGTGGAGTACCTCTACATTGCCATCACTCCCCGGTCTACTCTGACCCGGTGTGCTAGCACCTGATTGGGTCCTATCAGTGGGTCAAATAGAACTGTTTAACATTTAAACTGCGTGCAAACAAATGACTTATGTCAAATTAAATTGTTAGAAATAGAACTGTTTGATCTTTTAACTGTGTGTAAACAAATGACTGATGTTTAATTGAATTGTCCGTGATACATAGCAATATTTGAAACCATTTAACTGTCTTCAAACAAATGAGTTCTGGCTCGTTTTAAAATCTACATTTTTCTTTTTTAAGTAGAGGAATTATATTGTGAATTGAAATAGCATGACCAGAAAATCCGGCAAACACCGACGCATGACATACGGAAACACTGGACTGTTGTTTCGACCGTATTAGGTCTCATCAGCAGTGTATACCGTGATCTCCACCACTGGAGATCGAAACAACGTCCACAGATTGCAAAGCCGAAACTCTGCAACTGAGCCACAGTCCATATCGCACACAAGTGACACCAAATTAATTAGTCACAAGTCTGCAATCTGTGGTCGCTGGTTCGTTCTCCAGGGGTGGAGATTACGGTATACACTACTGATGAGACCTAATAAGGTCGAAACAGCTGTCCATATGTCATGCGTAGGTGTTCGCCGGATTTTCTGGTCGTGGTAATTCAATTCGTTTTAAAATGTTATCAACAAAAAGTGTTTACAAATCATATATATTTAATGCATATGTATAAACAGGATTTTGCATTAAATAACCAACAAATTTTGATATGCCATAAAAACTGAACAAACAAGAAGATAAGTTCCTTCTTTTTCAAAATTGTTATGGGTTTTTTTGGGGGGGTGCGTGAGAAGAGGATTAAAAAAACTTGTGAAACAATGTGCCAAGTGAGTTGACCTAGGAATAATTATTTGTGAAAGTGTATGTACATTTCATGACTCAAAGGTCATTCCTTTCTTGGTTGGGCCATGAACTTTTTAATACCCACTCCAATAGATGTGGAGGTGCCCGTGGTGTAATGGTTATCGTCATAGGAAATGGACACGGCGACACAAGTTCAAATCCTGGACGTGACTGATTGCATTTCACATAGCACTAATACCCTTGGGAAAGGTATGAATCCAATTATTCTCCCTCTAACTATGGGTAAATAGTAGGGCAGACTAGGTTCTTCAGCCTTTGCGAGGCAACTAGTCTAGGAGAAGGAAAACTCTAAATTCAAACCTGTTAAACTCCGCTTAAAAATTGACCTCGTGTCATATCCTGCCCGAGCGGAGGGGTTGGATAAATATGATAGATGTGGAGGGTAACCGGATACTATGACAGCATAATCAGAAGCACACAATCTCGCTAAAATGGTTTTGAGTGATGGTTGAGGTAAAGGTAACTTTAAAACGGATTTTAGACCTAATTTTTCCACTGTAGGTATCATTGGGAAACAAGAAAGGTTATGGTAAGCGGACTAAGGTCTAAAAAAGTTCGACTTCGCTTTACCCTTGACGTGCTTTTAACCTGGACTAAGAAAGATTTTGTAATTTACGAAGTTTTTATTTGCTTAGATATGGCACAAGGTCGCATGAAATAAGCACCCAGTGAGACTCAAACTCACTTGTGAAAGTTTGCTTGTCTAGCTTGCTTACCATTACACCGCCTGAGGTGCTCGACAGTGAAATGTGTACTGAATTACCTACGTACCTGCGTATTTCTATAGAGAAGAGCCGTCGACATTGAATAATCAGTGATATACCCATGTGCATTTTGATCCATTGACGGCAATGGTAAAAACAAAAACATTTCCGGCTCATTATAAAGTGGAACGAACTCAACATTTTCAAAATGACCCACTTATTACGACATTTCATCCGTATGATAATGCTTTCTCAGACATCGAGGTGTATATATATATATATATAATCCAACTTAATCTTTAATCTATAATCTTACTGTCAGCAGTTTTAGGCCGTGAAGGTGCAAATCCCGTAGTAGCTTTTCAGTCAAACATTTTTTCTTTTACTTAATTTAATTCAAAAATAAATTAATGAATAAAAATCATCATCATCATCATCATCATGTCGTGCTGGTAGCACGGATATCCCTGACCCTCTCTCACCACTCCTCCCTATCGTTCATCGCCCTAGGCAGGTCTTCAGGACAACATCCCGTATCCTCACATAGCTACTGAATGTATGTTCGTGCTGGTCGTCCTGCCTTCGCACGGCCATGTGTGGGGGTCCATAAGAGTACATCTCTTATGAGTTCGTCCCTGCTTCTCCAGCAGTGTCCTGCATGTCTGGTTCGTCTAACTTGAATAGTTTTCGTGATAGGAGGCAGGTGGCCGTACAGTTGGTGTCTTGTGGGGTGTTGCCGCCAGGACTTGATTCAATTTACATTCAACTGATCTTAAATTTTAACAGCATTTGCAGAAATTACTCAAAATTCTATGTTTAATGTTTATCTCTATTTCTAGGCATAAAATGCCATTCACAAGAAAAGAAAAGATGATGAAACATTAAAAAGAATTTCGGGTCGTAGATTTTAAAGTCCCTATCATAAAACATACGATATCTACATTACGCCTCAGTGTCTCCCTTATTTGTATATATATATATATATATATATATATATATATATATATATAATCTTGCAATATTGAAGACATTGAATCCTTCCTCCTGCAATCATAATTGGGATGGGCTGGACATGTCGTCCGAATAAGAGAATCCAGTATTTCAAAGATCCTCATTGCCAGCTTCCCAACAGAAACCTTATAGCTGTCGGTGTGCCTGCTGATATATTCAAACAACTTTCTGCAATCTGCAAAGATTAGAGGGTGAAATGCCACAAAGCCATAACGAATTTGGCAAAATCCATCTTCAGCATCCCTGAGCATTGAGGGAGAAGACAAAAGTTCGATGTGTCATGCCAGCTTCTTTATTTACTCACTCTCCTGCATATATGTAAAGTTGGTTTGAAATCTCAGATGAGACACATGCACCAGAACTGCCAAAAGCCGTTAGACCCTCGAACATCGTAATAGACGAGAGAAACCATCTATCTATCTGTGAATTTATCATTCATCCGACAATAATGCCAGCCAAATCTGCTGGGGCTGTAGAATACGTTGATTGTACCTCTTTAGAAGGTAACCCCCACAATGAGTGTGTATTGGGTAGGACACTAAGCCATCTGATGGTGAGGATTCAATCCTGTAGCTTTGGGGAATATGGAGTACCTCTTCCTTGCCATTACTCCCAGTTTTACTCTGACCCGGAGTGGTAGTACCTGTTAGAGTCTAATCTCTGGGTCAAATAAAACTATTAAATGATTTCCTATACTTGAAGCCATTTAACTGTGAGCAAACAAATGACTGATACTAGATAGAATTTATTGGTATTACATAGCAATATTTGAAACCATTTAACTGTATGCTAACAAATAATGTTGAATAGAATTATCAGTGTTAGATAGCAATACTTGAAACCATTTAACTGTGTGCAAACAAATCAGTTCAGGGTCGTTTAAAAATAACGTTGCCTGTTGGCTTTTCGTTTACAAATATCTCTCTCTTCCTCTCCCTCTTTCACACACAGACAAATACACACGCACACACACGTGTATATATATATATATATATATATATATATATATATATATAACGGAATTTATAGCATATCAACCACAAGGGTTGATATGCTATAAAACATGGCCAAGCAGACCAGCAAAACGAGAATAATGCTATAATTTGCAATTAGCATAAAATTACAAGTTTTTCTATCCTAGATAACATTGAAAAGCACTCGTCTATCACCTTATTAGTGTAAAACATGATCTCTAAAAAAGACAATCTTGTCGGGGAGGCTCAGAATACGCTGACTGTAACCCATGTAGAAGCGTAAAGCCACCCCCTCATAAAAGGAGGAGTTCTGATTATGAATCTAAACTGCTTCTGATGTTGAAGCTCATTTCTTGAACTCAGGAGAGTATGGAATACTCCTTCATAGCTCAAGACCTCTTAGTGTCAGTACTTGTCAGTGTCCCATCTATAAGTCAATTAGATCTGTTTTTAAAATGTTCGTAATTGATAGGATTGCGAGCGAAAAAAATCTCTTTTAAAACAACTACACAAAAAATGTAAATATGAACGTACAATAAACGCAATTCTCTAAACTCTTGGCATAGAATAAGGTTAACATGCCGTTAAAATCAATCCATCTATCAGTTAAAAAAAAATATGCAAAATGGCAATCAGTCTAAGAACCGGTATATTCGATATATTCAATAACTAAAAATGTTATACAACTGTTAAAGATTTACACTAGTTCCAATATTTT
Source organism: Sepioteuthis lessoniana (assembly GCA_963585895.1). NCBI lineage: Eukaryota > Metazoa > Mollusca > Cephalopoda > Myopsida > Loliginidae > Sepioteuthis > Sepioteuthis lessoniana. The sequence continues at coordinate 60,325 of CAUZXS010005419.1, read as the reverse complement.
TTACATCATGATCACATAACCTCAAACAAAAAGCTATAGGGTAGGAGTACCCGTGGCGTAGTGGCTAAAGTGCTGGACTCCGTCATTGTTGAAAGCGGGTTCGAAACCCAGTTGCAATATAAAATTCATTTTCGGACTAATATTCTGGGGTTGCCTCGTCGGCTGGGGCTGTAGAATATACCGACTTCACCACTGCAGATAGCTATAAATTCACCAACGAGTGTCCTGGTATATGACACTAAACAATCTGATGGCGAGTTCCCAGTGATGTTGGAGATTTGGGGACTGCGGAGCATCCCTTCATTGCCATCGCTCCCAGGTCCACTCTGGTCCGGAGTGGTAGCGCCTGATAGGTACCTATCTATAGATAATAAAAAAAATAAACTGTGTATTTATGCTACACTAAATTGTTTGAATTAGAACTGTTTGACTAAACTGAATAAATTGAAATGTCTTTGACAATTAAACTGTGTAATCATGCTAAACTGAATTGTTTGACATGAAACCGTTTTTGTATGCTAAACTGAATTGTTTGAAATAGAACTGATTATTTGTATAAAAATGGATTTGGCATTAAATAACCTACAAATGTTGATATGCCATAAAACCCAAGCAACCAATCAACACCTCCTTAGGAAAGGTATGAACCCCATTATCCCTCCAGTTATGGGTTAAATAGTATCACTACTGTTCTTCCGAAAAGATGGCTTCGGGATTAAATAAGCCACAAAGGTTGATATGCCATTAAACAAAGAAACCAAGCCAAACCAACTAAAACGCTATAGAAACAATATAGATATTCAAAATCTCTTTACAGTGTAGACAGAATGATGCAGGCTTAGTTAAACGATTATCGTCATAAGAAATGGAATCGGTGACCCGATTTGAAATGCTAAATGAAGCTGTGTTTCTCTTGGCACTTAGGAAAGGCATAAATCTACCTATTCTGACACCATATATGGGTGAATAGCAGGGCAGACTGGTTTATTTTAGTCTTGGTAAGGTAACCTTTCCAGAAGGAAGACTCTTAATTTAAACTAGTTGTACTTCACTTAGAAATTGACCTTGTATGACGATCTACTCGTAACAGTGAAGAAGGGTAAATACACAAGGATTGAAAAATAACTTCCTATTATTAAATATTCATAATTTCATTTCTTGGAAAAATTAGGGTAAGTAAATAAATCATGAGAATTTTAGAATAGGGAGTTACTTTTCAATCGTGGTGTATATACTTTTTCGATAGAAAAGATCTCGGCTATTAAAAAAACCCAGCAACAACAAAGTTTAACAGGAGGACATTGATGACCTGGGAGACCTGGATTCAATCCCTGGTCGAGTCAGACCAAAAATTCAAAAAATGGTACTTGATGCCTCCTTGCTTAACACTCAGCGTTATAAGGTACGAATCAAGGGTAAAGTCAGTCAATCCTGGGAAAGGAGTAGCCCCCTATATATATATATATATATATATATATAATAAACGTGCACACACACACACACACACACACAATCCGGTATGTATGTGTGTATAAGAGAGAGAGAGAGAGAGAGAGAGAGAGAGAGAGAGAGACGTTTGAGAAAAAAAAACAGAAAAGGTTCAACTTTTTTTTTTTTAAATCAATATATTAGTTGGGGGCGGTATGTCACGTGCGACTGTCGACCGGGTCTATGCAAACTTAAATATTTGGTGCACATTCAGTCCCTTAAATCCTCTTCTTCTTTTTCTTCGGCAAGTTCACCTTTCGGGGGTACACCAACACCCACCACCATCACTCTCTCTAAACATTCCGCAATAGAAAATATGCGCTCGGGGAAGTACAGTATCGCAGGGCCGGGGAGGATGGAGACGATGTCTGGGTACTACATTTGTAGATTCTTCCTTACTTCCGTACAAGTGCGATTCCAGACACACGAACGCGAACATACAGCGTGCTATTGTTGGTGCATCCGTTACGACTTTTACTTCTTTCGTAAGCAGTCGATAGTTCGAATCTAGTTAATGACTAGATTTTAGATTATGCATACTTGAGTATTGTGGAGGTATTTGTCGCTGTTCTATGTGCATTCACTTTTCGCTTGTGTCATTACAAAATATAATTAAGTTATGTAGTTAATGGATGTTTTATGACAGGGGACTTCAAAATCTACGACCCGAGGGTAACATAAGAACATTGACTTGAAATATTGGAATTAATAAACTCCATTTCTTATCTGCATTTATATGCCGTATATACTCGTGTATAAGTCGATGGATAAGAAAATTAGTAATTCGAAGAATAAATTTTTGAAGACCAAATTTGCTTTTTGTCCTTTCCAGTACGAAATGAATTTCAACCTTAAAGATTTTTTACATATGTTTAGGGTTTGGTTTCTTTGTTTAAGGGCATAGCAACCCTCGTGGCTTATTTAATTTCAAAGTCATCCTTGTAAAGAATCGCAATTGCTGGGGGTGGATAAGGGGTTCATACCTTTCCAGGAGATATTAATCGGAAAGTGAACGAAATAGTGCGACTGGAGTTCGAACTCGCTTACTACGAGTCCACAGTCTAGCACATTAGCCTCTACACCATTGGGACTCCCACTGATATCGAAGTCGACTCTTGATTTGTGCTCTCGAAATCATTCATTTATGGAATTAGTTTTGAATTATTGATTGATTTTAATGGCATGTCAGTCCGTCTAGGGTTAGTTTATGTCTAGCTGTATGGGAATTTCATTCATTGAACATTTATATTTTTGCCTCGTTGTTTCTTAAAAGTTTATTGGACATGGTTATATAATTTCAAGTATTCTTCTCTAATGCCAATAATTTACATACTGTTATATGGTTTCAAGTATTCCTATCCAATACTAATAATTATATAAAGTAAAAGTGGATGTGGTGACTGTAGTCGAGGACAACCTGAAGGCTCTCTTTTTATTAGCTACTTCACCGAAGTGTAGGGGAGGCCGCTACTCCTTTTCCTAGAATGCCCCACTTACATATGATCCGTACCTAATAATGCTGAGTGTTAAGCAAGGAGGAATCAAGTACCATTTTTTGAGTCTTTGGTATGACTCGATCTGGGATTGAACCTCGGTCTCTCAGGCCATTGGTGAACACACTACTCACTAGGCCAATGGATCGACTTTCAGGTAATTTTTAAGTGGACGACAACTAGTTTGGATTCGAAATTTTTTTCTTTGCCGAAGTAAGGTTAAAGGGCCCAGTCTATCCTACTGTGTGCCCATGGTTCGGTGGGCGGAGAATCAATGGGTTCATGCTTTTCCAAAGGTTATTAGTGCAATGTGAAATGCAAACAGCCCCGTTCAGAATTTGAATTCTGGTCTCCGGGTTCATTTACAACAACAACTGTAATTGTTACATTTATGCTTTGTTATAAATATATCATCATCAATTCGTGCTGACACCACAGATTCCCTTCACTCAATCTTGTCATTCGTCCCGATCGAACTTCGGTCTTGGTAAGTCCTTTAGACGGCATTTAGTGTCTGTACAGAGCTGATGAATGTAAGTTTTTACTTGTCGGCCAATATCGGTATGTCTGTGTGTTGGCGTTCATTGGAGAATGTCGCTTACTTCACCAGAAGTGTCAGCTACTGTTTTGCAGGGTACTGCTTCCAGAATTTGTTCAAAACAGTCTGCAGCATCCTTGTGTAGATTCTATCTAGCTATTTCTCCTGGTATTTCGTCTAAGTGGTGCAACTATACAATAGTGTTTACATAGCTACAGCTTGGAAGAATCCACGTTTTATTTTATCAAAGAGGTTAACATATTAACGGTTGGTACTAGTGTGTGAACGATTATCCTCGTCAATACTCAGATGGATGACCGCGTAATAACAGCCGGTGTTGCATTGAAAAAAAGACTTATGTGTCAATGATTAGCCTATTCAATACCCATGTGGATGACCGCGTAATAACAGCTGGTACAGTATTGAAAAAAAGACTTGTGTGTCAACGATTAGCCTATTCAATACTCATGTGGATGACCGCGTAATAACAGCTGGTACAGTATTAAAAAAAAGACTTGTGTGTCAACGATTAGCCTATTCAATACTCATGTGGATGACCGCGTAATAACAGCTGGTGTTGTATTGAAAAAAAGACTTGTGTGTCAACGATTAGCCTATTCAATACTCATGTGGATGACCGCGTAATAACAGCTGGTACTGTATTGAAACTAAGACTTGAGTGTCAGACAGAGCAAAGCTTTGTAAACAATAACAACTGAGGAAGAAAAAAAGTAAAATAAAATAAAGATGTTTGTAAGTGGAGCAAAGGACTGTATTGAAGTTGTGCCATTGAGTCAATGACATCGCGAGAGAGAATAGCCAAAATGGACAGAGATTACGAGCTGCTTATTTTATCCAATAAAAAGACGCCACGTCAAGAATTTCGTGATGACGTGGGCCAGGACTTATTCGTTGACATAAACCGAACAGGAAGGAAATCTATACATTCTTTGCTTAACGCTTGTTTGTGTCTCACAAAATATTTCGTCTTCCCTTGTTTAAACTCTTTTCCTCTTTTTTTAGATATTTACTTTACTATATTTTTTCATCTTTCTTCTATTTCCTTTACTTTATTTTATTTTTTACGTTTTTTTTATCTAATTTTGTTAGTTTTTAGTGACCGTTTCCATAGTTTTATGCACTTGTAAATCTTGCTTTCACATGCATATATTAAAGTTTAAGGTCAAATAGCGAAATTGGATAATAGTTGCGCCAGTTCTTTCTTTCTTCGTTTTTCTTTTTTACGGTATATTAATCTCCATAGGTTATTTAATGCCAAATCCATCCTTTTTTTTTTTTTGTAATGAAATCTACATAAAGATTAGAGATATCAGTTCCTTTTCGGTCACAAAAAAACACGAGTGTGTACACATACTCTTTTAGCTTTATTTATCTTACTAATCAATTTATTTTAGGTTATATATATATATATATATAGTATAATCGGATGGAAACTCAAACCTGGTTAAGTTATCATTATAAATTTATTTCGGCGGAAAATATTACTAGTAATAGAAATAATAGAAATAAATTTATAATGTCAACTTAACCAGGTTTGAGTTTCCATCTGATTACACTATGTACGCTCTGAATGTGATTTTTGTTATATGCCTGCGAGAGAAAAAGTGATGTAACAATAGCCATACATCGAGCACTCACATAGATTTATATGATATTCCTCATATATTCTGTAAAAGAATAATCCACACCCACTGTCTTTGGACGCTGACTGGATATATATATATATATATATATATATATAATTCTTTCACCTTTGTGTCCTGGATATGTCATTAATCTGCATCTGATAGTGAAGTTCCACTCTTGCAGTTTGGATAGAGTGGAGTACGCTTCATTACCATTACTCTCAAGTTTCCTCTGGCCGGAGTGATTGTAGCTGTCAGGGTCCCATCTTTGGGTCAAATAGAACTGTTTAATCTTTGACAAGGGATTATCATTATTGCTTATTTGAAACCCCCCTGCTGTGTACAAGTTGTTCTAATTGGATAGGAATACTTGATAAATAGAATTACTAATGTTAAATAGCAATACACGAAACCATTTAACTGTGTGCAAACAAATGATTAATATTGAATTTTGTGTTAGATATGAATACTTCAAACCATTTAATTATATGCAAACAAATGCGCTCTACCTTGTTTAAAAATGTTATTAACAAACTTTAAAATTATATATATATATATATAGAGAGAGAGATTGATAGTGAAATGGTAGATTTTTATGAATCTGACAAGATGATAAAAATAAGTGGGAAAGTGGATAAATCAGTAGAAATATTACTAAACCCACTGTAAGTGCCTTATTTATACACTTTTCCACTTATTTTTATCATATATATATATATATATATATATATATATATATATATAAACGAAATTTTGCATTAAATAACCCACAAGGGTTGTTAAGTCATAAAGTAAAGTAAGTAAAGTTGGCGACCGTAATCAAGGGCGACCAGAAGGCTCCCTATTCAATAGCTACTACACCGAGATGTAGAGGAGGGCGCTACTCCTTTCCCTGAATTGCTACACTTTACCCTTGATACGTATCTTATATCGCTGAGTGTTAAGCAAGTAGGTATCAAGTACCATTTTTAAAGTCTTTGGTTTGACGCGACCTGGGATTGAACCCCAGTCTCCCAGACCATTGGCGAACACTCTATCCGCAACTAAAATCTGAGTTTTATTGATTTCAGAAGGTGCGTTATGCAGTCAATCATGATTTAGATACTATTTTTAAATTTCTTATCATCTCTTTGTTAACTCTTTCGCAGCCTGACTTTCAAAACTTTTCGAACTCCAACATTGTCCAACAAAAATCGAATGTTTCAATTAACTTTACTTTGAAATATTATGATAACCATTTGCATCTGTGTCCTTTGCTCGCCTGCAGTTTATAAGCCCCCAAAATTCCCTCTGAATTGTCCAGCAGGACACATAGCGTAACTGTTATCCTATTCACCAACCCCTCCGCACGGGTAGAATATGACACAAGGTCAATTTTTAAGCGGAGTTTAACAGGTTTGAATTCGGAGTTTTCCTTCTCCTAGACTAGTTGCCTCACCAAGGCTGAAGAACCTAGTCTGTCCTACTATTTACCCATAGCTGGAGGGAGAATAATTGGATTCATACCTTTCCCAAGGGTATTAGTGCTATGTGAAATGCAATCAGTCTCGTCCAGGATTTGAACTCGTGTCGCCGTGTCCATTTCCTACGACGATAACCATTATTCCACGAGCACCTCCTTAACTGTTATAGGCGTTGGTTCCCTAAGCTTCTAAAGTGACAATCATCTGGAGGTTACAGGTTCAATTCTGACTGCAGGTTAGTAACAATAAAAGAAATTCTCAAAACTTGTACCCGGTTATGGTTTAACGGAATCAGAACAAGCGACCCCCGTTGATTTAATAAAGGACGTGATTCGAAGTTCCGTGTAGGCTCCCGTGTTCGACAAACACCTGAACAAGGCCGGAGGATATATCGGCCGAAACGTTATGAGAATATAACAATAAAGATAAAGACAATAAACCGAAAACCTTGAATGATAAAAATCACCAAGTTTCGTCTCAGAAATTCAGACAACTAATATTTAATTTTATTCAAAATTTGTGGATTGATTTTATTCTTTACTTTAACATTTAATTTTCAATTTAGTTATTGCTCATATATATATATATATATATATATATATATATATATATATATATATAATTTGAAGGCGTAAGTGTGTGTGTGTATGTGTATGTATATATATATATATATATACTTACGCCTTTAAATTTTCTAACTTTTAGCTTATTATAGTTCAAATTGTTAGCTTTTTTTTATTTCAAAAAGTTTGAGGAGTTTCATCATACATTCTTATATGTGCTACTACTTTTTCTTACTGATTTCTCACTGTTATCAATCTGAAGATATTTTTTATTCCAGTTATTTTTGAATTTGATTTCCAGCGTCACCAATTCAAACGACTTCCAGTTAAGTAACGTTTCTTTCTAGTTTCTTAATAGATTTAATTTATTTATATTTAAGAACAATCTGATTACGTTTGCATAAAAGTTCGACCACAAGACTTCCAGGAATTGATTTTAACCATATATTCTTTTTTAAATATTAGAAAGACTGATTTTACTTGAGTCATATATCAAAATATACAAAAACACGTATACACATACTTTTTACAGATCTACAAATTAAAACAAAATTTTCTTATTATTTTACTTTTTTTGCGTGATTTTCATACCAGCGTTTGCTGATAGTCTTTCACCGAAGTTTGAGTGACAACTAGTCGCAAATCTCAAGGATTCTTTTCAGTATTCTGACCGATCTTAATAATGCTGTAGTTTGGATAGTCTCCACATGTACTCTTATTTCAAATTCCTCCAGTCACCTTGTGAGTGTCCTCGTGGTGAAATGGTTAAAGCGATGGACTGCGGAATCGCAGTAAGCGAGTTCGTACTCCAGTTGCGCTATTATGTTCACTTTCAGGCAAAAAAAACCCCTTATCCTCCCAACTGTGGTTTAAATAGTACCACAACTGTTTTTCTAGGAGAATGGCTTTGGCATTAAATAACCTACAAAGGTTGATATACCATTAAACAAAGAAACCAAACCAGTCCCTTTACAGTTGGTGACTGTACCGAGCGCACCGATTACACTTTCTTGTTCCATTGTTTTTTCAGTTCCATAGCAAGGTCCCGGTGCTCTTTTTGCTTTCTTTTAATTTTACATTGTGGTGGTTCTTCTTCTTTAGCTGATGGTTTTTCACTGGAGTTTGAGTGACAGCAAGTCTCCAGGACTCGTCTCAGGATTCTGGCCATTTTTAGCAATGCTGTCGTTTGGATAGTCTCTACCCGTCCGCCAACTTCCAAGTCCTCTAGGCCTTTTAATAATCCTTTATTTAATGTGCCTAACGCACCAATCACAATTGGCACAATCGTTACTTTCATGTTCCACAGCTTTTTCAATTCTCTAGCAAGGTCGAGGTACTTATCCTTCTTTTCACTTTCCTTAAGATTTATTCTGTGGTCCGCCAATAAGTCGACAATTTTGCAGATTCTTTTTTTTTTTTGTTGTTGATTATTATGAGGTTATTATTATTATTATCATTATTATTAAAAATGCTAATTTAAAAAAAAACGATAGAATTTAGCGTTAGAATTCGAGACCCTTCCTTTACAGTTCACGTAAAGTAACTTTAAATTTTTTTTTAAGTCAATAACAAGTAAAAGAAAAATGATGTTAAACTAATATATATGCAGTCATTGATAATCTATCTAAAAATAAGATAAATAAATCTAGCGTTCATTAATTTCATATTTTGATGTACTGTATGGAGGTGTACAGTAACTTTTGCGAAATATACTCAGTACAAATTTAAAAAAATCAAAAGCAAATAGCTAGGCGTTAAGTGTTAAGTACTTCTCTTTATTTATTTATATTTTAACTTTATTTAAATAAAAAGTTCAGTCCCTTGCAACAAATTTATAATTAAGTTAAACATAATATAGATTATTTAAGTTAATTTTTTTATGAAGATAACAATTTAGGTATCAGTTTGATATCGTAAATAAAAAAATATTCATAAATCTGTACATAATTAAGATATGTATATAATCCATAAATAATTTTAGATAAATAAAGAATATAATACAAAGATTAAATAAATAAATATCGTCGCTACCCTTATTTACTTGAAAATATACCTTTTTTTTTTTTTTTTGAGCGACGAAAAAGACGTCCGTTCATTTTGATATTAGTGTTCCAATATTCAAGATAATAATAATTTAGATAAGCCATAAAAATTTTAACATTTTTTAATCACCTATGGGAGATTCCAAGAATGTGGTGACAGGGATGGTGATCATGTAGAGACTGTTCAAAATTATATCAGAAAGGTGCTTCCATACGGTGTTCACATCTTTTTAGTTAGCCTGTGTTTGTGTGTGGATATATATATATATATATATATATATATATATATATATATATATATATATATATATATATATATATCAAGTAAATAATGTGAATAACCAAAGAAAGAGTGCCCAATACACGCTAGTTAATGCACAATAAACCTACAGAGCAAAATATATTTTTTGTTTAAAAAACAAGAAATTAAGAAATAATATTCCATTTTCCATAAAAGATCAAGCTCCATTTGAATTCCAGCTGACGAGCTTGAATAAGTGAAATAGATCTATTATGGAAATGGAATAAGTTGGCGACTGTCGTCTCCCTTTTTAATAGCTTCTACGCCGAAGTTTAGGGGAGGGCACTACTCCTTTCCCTTAATCCTTGATACGTACCTTATATTGCTGAGTGTTAAGCAAGGAGGTATCAAGTACCATTTTTAAAGTCTTTGGTATGACGAGACCTGGGATTGAACCAAGGTCTCCCGGACCATTTGCAAACACTCTACCCACTTGGCCAATGGGCCGTGGGGAAATGGAATACTATTTCTAAATTTCTTGTTTTTTAAACATATATTACTTTTCTACAACATAGGAATTTTTAAACCTTAAGATGAGAAAAATGACCATCTCTTTGAAGCGGAATTTTTCTGGTGACTGGTGACATCATCATCATCATCATGTCGTGTCGCTAGCACGGATGTCCCTGACCCTCTCTCGCCACTCCTCACTATCATTCATCGCCTCCGGCAGGTGTTCAGAGCTACATCCCGTACCCTCATATAGCTGCTGCATATATGTTCGAGCTGGTTGTCCTGCTTTTGCTTGGCCATATGCGAGGGTCCATAGGAGTATGTCACTTATGAGCTCGTCCTTGCTTCTCCAGCAGTGTCCTGCGTGTCTGGTTCGTCTAACTTGGATAGTTTTCGTGATGGGAGGCAGGTAGCCGTATAGTTGGTGCCTTGTGAGATGTTGCCGCTAGGACTTGTTCAATATTGCTCGCAACATTCTTGTGTAATTGCCGTCTAGCTTCTTCTCCAGCCGTTTAGTTAGCATCCATGTAGTGCATCCATACAGCAGTATCGATACGACCGCTGCCTGGAAGAAATTGCGTTTCTGCTGTATAGCCATAACCATGGCCAATCATATATACACATATACATGCAGAATCATAAGGACGACGCAATAAAGACAAGCGACACAGTTCTTTAGAAAAATATACCTCTCACTTTATTTGAAAGGGTTCGAAAGGGTTACTCAAAGGTTTTACTGTGAGAGGGAGTTGGAGACCGAACAGAATTGCAACATATTGACCCCCACTCTTATGGCCATAACTGTGTTTCTTTCCCGTTCTCCTGGGCTGCTCAACCGGGGGCCTGGGGGGGCATTCTGCTGGGTGCTGGTTTTCTCTACCGCATCTTCTCTCCAACTGATTCAACTTCCTGTGCTCTGAGTTATATAATAGTTCAATGCCCACCTTCTTCTTGTGAGCGTCACAAATCACACTCATTCAACCCGTCCACGATCAAGGTTATATTCTGATATTCCTCGACCGGATGCACCTGTTATTTGCACGGGTACATTTCCTATTTTGACAACCCGGCCGGGTCGGAGGTCAATATACAACATTTCATTTTATCGGTCGTTTTTGGTGATGTAGTTGAAATAGAATTTCCTGTTTGGTGAAACTTGATAAATTGAATGCTATAATTAACCAATGAGGAACAGAGAATTATTTGTCAATTTTGAAAAAGAAAACATTTTTTTTATTTGAGAAACTGATAAATGTGTGTACATGTGTATATAAAATATTGTAAATTATGTGTATTTATATGTGTGCGTATGTGTTGAGTGTGGATGGGTGTTTGTATACGCGTTTATAGAAAGAAAAAAAAACGTTGCGTTAAAGGAATTTTTAAATTGCGATTGATTCTGCAGATTGGTAGGTTTGAAAATATGCACATATCAAAATTAGTTTCATTTAAAATAATGGTTTTCATTTATCGCAAGGGGATAAGATTTAGGATTAATTGTTATCTTTGTTGTAATTGTAATATAATGGCCGAGGGATTTCGTTTTATGCCTTTGGGTTTAGTTAGGATGAGAACCTTTCGGCTCAGCACGTGGGTTAGTTAGGTGCAAACTTGAGTGCAGGTGTTAACGCGCGCGCGGGGAGGATGTGTCGTTCATAGATGTCAAAATAAAAATCCGATGGAAAGGTTGACCAGTGGATGTGAATGACGTCATGCACCGGAAGCGCACGGAAGATTTTGGGAGATTTGAAAAAGTCAGAGTTGAGTTGAGTTGAGTCCTGCCTCGGGAGAAGACGGTTGACTTTCGCTTGCTCGTGGAGGCACGCTACGGGTGCCACACCTGTTGGGGAGTGGGGCAGATGGAAAAGCCAGAATAGAAAGAATGTGTATCTCTCTCCTTATGTCGAAGAACCTTTAAACTGAAAGGTAATAAAAAGTTTCGTACCAGAACTATGAAGTCGTAAGTGTTTTTCGTGTTTCGAGATTCCTATGTTCAATGTATATATATATATATATATATATATATATATATATATGAACATTATATGTCCATTTCGCATAGCCATATCAGGCTATGGTACATAATATTCAGGACTTATTGGACAAAAGAAAATATAGAGCCACAAAAGTTTTAATGGCTGGTTGGCAAGCCTCGTTTGGTGATTGTAATTTTTAAGTACATGAAATTGGCACTAATGAGACTGTCACAGAGGGGTGAGTAAACATTCGTTCATTTTTGTTATATATAAAAAGTGAAGTAAAGTTGGCGACCGTAGTCGAGGACGACCAAAAGGCTCCCTTTTCAATAGCTACAACACCAAGGTGTAGGGGAGGGCGATACTCCTTTCCTTGGATTGCTTTACTCTTGATCCTTATCTTATATTGCTGAGTATTAAGCAAGGAGGCATCAAGTACCATTTTTTGAGTCTTTGGTATGACTCGAGCTGGGATTGAGCCCAAGTCTCCCGGACCATTGGCGAACACTAGGCTAATGAGCCAGTTTCATGTTATATATATATATATATATATATATATATATATATATAGTAATTTACTAAGCTTTTTGCTTATATGAGTGGCTCAAGGCTGTATGAATGGAGCACCCAATGTGACTAAAACTTATTTGTGTAGGTTTGCTAGTCTTTCTTACAAAACATTACACTACCTGATGTGCCCTTATATGATGGGATTCTTGTGGGTCCAACGAGATAAAAGGAGATATTCTAAAGTGAAAAGGTTTTCAAATGATTTCAAATTTGATATTTACTTCTTTTATTATACTCATTTTAGAGCTTTTCACACCAGTGTTCACTGATGGTTTTTCACTGGAGACTGAGTGACAGCAAGTCTCCTCAAGTCTCCAGAATTCTTTAGTATTCTTGTTGATCTTATTAATGCTGTAGTTTGGATGGTCTCCACTTGTCCTCTTATTATTATTTTAATCCTTCAGAGTTTTTCATGCCACCAGCGTCAGTTGTTGTTCTTTTCACTGGAGACTGAGTGACAGCAAGTCTCCTCAAGTCTCCAGGACTCTTCTCAGTATTCTGGTTGATCTTAATAAGCTGTAGTCTGGATGGACTCTACTTGTCCTCTATTTCAAAGTCTTCAAGTAACTTTTCCAATGCTTTGGGGAGTGTTCCGAGGGCACCAATTACAATTGGTATCACCGTTTCTTTCATGTTCCATCCTTTTAGGTTTTTTTAGTTCTCTTATTATAATTACTTCTTTGAGAGTTTTTCATACCAGTTCTAGCTGACGCTTTTCCACTGGAGTGTGAGTGACAACAAGTCTCCAGGACTCTTCTCAGTATCCTGGCCGATCTTAATAATGCTGTAGTCTGGATGGTCTTCACTTGTCCTCTGATTTCAAAATCTTCTACAACCTTTACCAATACTTTAGGAATTGTTCCGAGCGCACCAATTACAATTGGTATCACCGTCACCTTTCTGTTCAATAGTTTTTTTTCTAGTTCTCTAGCAAGGTCTTGATACTTATCTGTGTTCGCTTTTTTAAAATTTTAATCTGTGGTCTGCCATGACGACAAAGTGTATTATTCGGCAGGTTCCCGTGGAGGTGCCCGGGGTGTAATGGTTATCGTCGTAGGAAATGGACACGGCGACACGAGTTCAAATCCTGGCCGAGACTGATTGCATTTTACATAGCACTGATACTCTTGGGAAAGGTATGAATCCAATTATTCTCCCTCCAGCTATGGGTAAATAGTAGGGCAGACTAGGTTTTTCAGCCTTGGTGAGGCAACTAGTCTAGGAGAAGGAAAACTCTAAATTCAAACCTGTTAAACTCCGCTTAAAAAAATTGACCTTGTGTCAAATCCTGCCCGAGCGGAGGGGTTGGGTAAATAGGATTATTCTCTTTTTTATTTTATTTATTTATTTTTATTTTTGTTATTTTTTTGTTGACTATCACTATGTCTGGTCGTCTGAGTGATATTAGGTGATCTATTTGTATCTTAAAATCTCAGAAGAGTTTGTGGCTCTCATTCTTCAGGGTGGATTCTGTGTTGTGCATATACCACTTGTTCGGATGGTCAAATTTTAATTTCTTGCACTATTCCTAGTGGATCGCCTTCCCATTCAGTCGTGTCTCGTCTTATACGCGTTTTTACGCTAATTTGCTGGATTCGCTTATGTGATCGTAATTGTTTTGTCTCAATCATCACATGACCTACATTTGATGTTTTATCGCGTCTTATCTATTTTTGCTTTAACATAGTTGGTACTTATGGCGTTATTTTTTGCTGCTATTACTATTATTATTATTATAGTAGTAGTCGTAGTGGTAAAAGTATATATCTGAGGGACGTGTTTTTTCGGACATTTCAGTTCTCTTCAGTCGATTGAATTGTTTGTGTGTTAAATATCTTTATAACAGAAGGAGTACTTTAGATAGTTCTTGTCGACAGGAACAATCTTTGAAGCTCCCTATATTTCAGTAATTGTTGTGTTCTGGTTAGCGAACACAAGTAGTAGGAATAATAATAAGACAAACCACGATATGTGAAGAAAATAGTTATATTTACAGGAAAGAGTATTTACAAGAGAGAGACTGTTAGTAATAAGAACATGGGATTAGTGATAGAGTAATGATATACTTCAACAATAGGAGCGGCTCTTCTGGTCTGACTCGTAGGCTTATTCCCATACTGATCTCCGCTACTGCCATATATGGCAGATGGAACAGCTCATTATGCTGAAAAGGTTGGTGAATGCTGCGTGCAATCCTGAACAAGTCCTGGCAGCAACACCCCACAAGACACCAACTGTACGGCCACCTGCCCCCTATCACGAAAACTATTCAAGTTAGACGAACCAGACATGCAGGACACTGCTGGAGAAGCAGAGATGAACTCATAAGAGATGTACTCTTATGGATCCCCACACATGGCCGCGCAAAAGCAGGGCGACCAGCTCGAACGTACATTCAGCAGCTATGTGAGGATACAGGGTGTTGTCCTGAAGACCTACCTAGGGCGATGAACGATAGGGAGGAGTGGCGAGAGAGGGTCAGGGATATCCGTGCTACCAGCACGATATGATGATGATGATGATGATGATATATATATTAATGAATTAATTAGTAGTGATGATAGGTCAATCCTAAACCCATGCTTGAATCCAGAGTCGTCGTCTGATAAAACCTTTATTGAAGACACTGGGACAATTTTGTCGTAGTAGTTGTATGAATCTATTTATTTTCACTTGAGGTAAGTTTTTCATACCAGTTTTAACTGGAATCTGTGGAGATTTAAAAAAATAATAAATGAATTCAAAAGAAGCAGTTTTCCAGGAGGCCTCTGACAGGAAGCGAAATCCGTATGCCTGGAGGGATGGGTTTCCTGGCACTAAAGCGAAATTCTTTCTCAGTAAGCAGTGATCACTTCAAGTAGAAGTACCTACTCTTCTCTGCTACTGTTGGGGAAGAACACCTGTCTGCTGAGTCATGGCTTAGCGGCACTCTGGCTCTCCCGTCAGTAGTAGACTGTGCTGAACCTGCCAACCCGACACATGAAACTTCAAACTTACAACTCACAAAAATGACTCTATTATATTTCAACACCTTGTCTGGGAGACGCGACTATTTCTACTGGTACAGGAAAGCCTTCACCACAGAATAGTTGTTGGGTCCTTAAATAAAGTTTGAGTTAAAATGTATTCTTGTTTTTTTCCTTTCGTCCTTAAATCTCTTGCAGCTTTCCACAGACAAAGAAGACAACGAGTGAATGGGAAAAGAAGAAAAAGAATCGGATACGAGATTCAAAATCATCCCAATTGAACCCAACCATTCACCGACAACCACCACCTACACCATGAATAAATAGCAAGATCTTCTTAAAACCCATAAGTCTGAATGACAACAAGTCTCATCAGATCCCCAGGACTCTTCTCTGTATTTCATCAGATCTTAACAGTGCTTTGGTCCTAATGATCTCAGTTCTTCCTTTAGTCTCTATCCTATCTATGGGGGTCAAATAGATCTGTTTTAGAATTATTCGTATTCGATACGACCGCTTGCAAAAAAAAAAAAATATTACGAAATAACAACACAAAAATATAAATATGAACATGCATTGAGCGCGATTCCCTGACTGCTCGGCATAAAATAACATTAGATGGGTTGATATGCCGTTAAAATACATCCACCAATAAATTAATCTTCTGATCTCCATTTCTTTTATCTTTTCTTCAGGCTTTTGGGAACTGTTCCAAGTGCACCAACTACCATTGGTATCACCGTCACGTTCCCCAATTTTATTATTATTTAACTCATTTGAGATTTTTATCACACCAGCGTTCGCTAATAGTTTTTCATTGGAGTCTGAGTGACAGCAAGACTTCTCAAGTTTCCTGGACTCTTTTTAGTATTCTGGCCGATCTCAATTATGCTGTAGTTTAGACGGTCTCCACTCGTACTCTTATTTTCAAGTCCTCCAGTCCCTCTACCAAACCTTTGGCGACTGTACCGAGTGTGCCAATTATAATTGGTATAACCGTCATCTGTGGGGATTTTTATAAGCCCCGAAAAGCCCGGTTTATTCCTACGTTTTGTAAAAGAATAAACCGTTCTTCAACCGCAGTAGGGAGATGGGTGACAGCTTTTGAAGAAAGGAGACGAACAACTTTTTGTTTAACAGAATTTATATACAACAAACAATAAACAGGGTTTTACACCAAATGGAACAAACAACGAATATGTAAGAGTTCAATGTTCTGATAGGTGGAAGGTGTATAAGAGTAAGGTTAGGTAAGGTTTGTAAGTTTTATGAGGTGATGTGAGGTTTAGGCGAGGTTGTAAGTTTAGGTTGTAAAGTTGTTAAGTTGGGTTATGTAGGGTTAGGTTATAAGGTGTAAGGTGAAGTTTTGGAGAAAAAATGCCTCCTGGAACTTACCTGTGATCTTGGTTCCTTTTAACTCAGCACGTGCGTTCGTCGCTCTTGGCTCCTGGCTGGTGATGAAGGTACCAAATACGTTCGCCGTCAAGGGCTGCTACGAATGGACCTGTTGCTAACAGCGGTGGGAGTGGAAAAAAGAGGAAGAATCTTCTGTTGGGGCTCTTTTTTATAGTGGACACCACGTGACCCCAAGGGGCTGCTGATATTCGGTGAAACAGGATCACCAGTTCCTTAACAAATTTCCACACATCTTGATGTTCCATAGTTTTTTTTCAGTTTATGGAGGATGAGTTGGCCATTTAGTTCACTCAAGGTTTTGTAAGAAACACAACTTCGGGTGTCATTCCACAATTTACAACACAAAGAAATGAACAATGCAGACAGAAGAAAATTCACAACATGATAACATAAAACAGGAGGTGCTCGTGGTGTAATGGTTATCGTCGTAGGAAATGGACACGGTGACACGAGTTCAACTCCTGGACGAGACTGATTGCATTTCACATAGCACTAATACCCTTGGGAAAGGTATGAATCCAATTATTCTTCCTCCAGCTATGGGTAAATAGTAGGGTAGATTAGGTTTTTCAGCCTTGGTGAGGCAACTAGTCTAGGAGAAGGAAAACTCTGAATTCAAACCTGAACCGATCACCAGAATTATTAGTAAGCAATTAGACGTAAAACTAGGTCCTTTCACCAAAGAAGAACTCGACACGGTTCTCAGAAGAATTAAAAATAGGAAAGCGGCGGGGCTAGACGAGATCCCCCCAGAAGTGTGGAAGACGAGACAATTCGACGATATACTGCTCCGGCAATGCAACGCAGTCTATAGTCAAAATAGGATAGAACGATGGACGAAGGGATGCATCCTTCCATTCCCTAAAAAAGGCGACCTCGGACTAGCCAAGAACTACCGAGGGATAACACTTACATCCATAGCAGCCAAAATCTACAATGCCCTACTACGAAACCGCATAGAACCCAAAATGGAAAACATCCTTAGAAAAAACCAAAATGGCTTCCGGAGAAATAGATCCACAACCTCACAAATACTGACCATCCGTAGAATCCTGGAAGGCGTTCGGGCAAAAAACTTACAGGCGACATTACTATTTGTCGACTTTACCAAGGCCTTCGATTCCATACACAGAGGGAAGATGGAGCAAATCCTACTAGCTTACGGCCTACCAAAAGAAACCGTAGCAGCGATAATGATTCTCTACAGAAACACCAAAGTAAAAGTACGTTCACCAGATGGAGACACGGAATACTTCGACATTGTTGCAGGAGTACTACAAGGAGACACACTAGCCCCGTACCTCTTTATCATCTGTCTAGACTATGTGCTTAGGACTTCGATCGACAAAATCAGAGAAAATGGCTTTGAGCTGACTAAGAGAAGAAGCAAAAGGTACCCCGCAAAAACAATCACGGACGCCGACTACGCTGATGACTTGGCGTTACTAGCGAATACGCCTAATCAAGCAGAGACACTACTACATAGTCTGGAACGAGCTGCAGCTGGCATTGGCCTACATGTCAATGCAAACAAAACCGAATATATGTGTTACAACCAAACAGGCAACATTGCCACACTAGACGGAGCCTCTCTGAAACTAGTCGACAAATTCACCTACCTAGGAAGCAGCGTCTCATCAACCGAGAAGGACATCGACACACGACTGACGAAGGCATGGACAGCTATCGATAGGCTCTCGATCATATGGAAGTCGGACCTAACAGATAAAATGAAACGCAGTTTCTTCCAGGCAGCGGTTGTGTCGATACTGCTATATGGATGCACCACATGGACGCTTACGAAGCGGCTGGAGAGGAGGCTGGACGGAAATTACACAAGAATGTTGAGAGCAGTATTAAACAAGTCCTGGCGACAACACCCCACGAGACTCCAACTATACGGACACTTGCCCCCCATCACAAAAACTATACAAGTTCGACGAACCAGACACGCGGGACACTGCTGGAGAAGCAAGGACGAGCTCATAAGCGATGTACTCCTGTGGACCCCCACTCATGGATGTGCAAGTGTGGGACGACCAGCACGAACTTACATACAGCAGCTATGTGAGGACACGGGTTGTAATCCTGAAGACCTGCCGGAGGCGATGAGTGATAGGGAGAAATGGCGAGAGACGGTCAGGGATATCCGCGCAGACGGCGCGACATGATGATGATGATGATGATGAAGCTCCGCTTAAAAAAATTGACCTTGTGTCATATCCTGCCCGAGCGGAGGGGTTGCTAAATATGGATAACATAAAACAGGTAATTTTATATACTGAATAACTTAGAAAAAACAACTCAAGATAGAAAAAATGTTCGAATATTATTTATATATTCGTGTGCGTGGGTGTTTTTGTTAGTGCGCTGAGAAACTAAAAAGTATATTGCAGCGAAGTAGTCGTCTGCCCGCTAGCTAAACGTGTGTATCTGTATGGTGAGGTGATTTTGAGGTCCATGTAAAGTTTAGAACCTTAAAGTGAGGCAAATATACCAATTTCATTAGTACTATGGATGTATTTTTGCTGGCTCTCATTTTAGGCTGCGGTGTCTGAAGTAGTACATGGCGAAATGTCTGAGGCTGTACCAGCGCAGGAGAGAGTGAGAACTGTCAAGATGTCTGGAGCTAGGTGTCGCTAGCTGGGCGAGCGAAGAATGAATGAGTGAGTTATTGAAGATATAAAATATCACGTGACCGGCACCAAACGCAAGATTTATTTATGCGCGGGACAAATTCAAAATGCGCGGAGGTAGTTAAACGCCAGACACGTGACTACTCTGTCCAATCAAGGTCCCGAAACTATTTGATTTATTGACGCCTTTGCTTCGGGAACAGGTGGGTCTTGGATCCTATTTTTCTAGAATTTTTGTGCCCCACGTGCTCATCGCCGGCCATTGAAAAAATATAGGAGTGTAAATCTATTAAGTTCTCTAGCAAGGTTCAGGTATTTAACTTTATTTTGATTTTTTTTCAATTCTTATCCAGTGGTCAGCCGGAACGGCAAAGTTCACTATTCGGCCGGTTCTCTTTTTTGTTTACTATCACTAGGTCTAGTCTGGTCGTCTAGCCGCGATTAGATAATCCGTTTGTATTATTATTATTATTATTTGTGTGTCTGTGTGTAAAGAAGATGTTTAACTTGCAATGGCGAATTTTTATGACGAAGAAGCTGTATTTCATAATTATGTCCAATTATTCGTAATTATCTTTAAGTCCGCCACAACAAACACTAACTAAGATTTAGAAAATCAATGTATCAATAAATTTACGACATTTTCACAAATAGGATTAAAAAGAAAACAATTTTTTTTTTAAATCTAACACACTTATCGGAACTCACTGAATAACAAATGTAATGTATATCTAAACAAAACAAAAAAAAAAAAATGAAAGAAAGAAAAAAAGAAAAACAAAGAACGAATAAACTTGTCACCTTGACAATATTTTGACTAATATGGATTCTTCGTAAACTGTTTGCTTTCTCTTTACCAAAATAAACTCTATCGTCATTCAGTTAATCGACTTAGAACTGTCAAAATTTCTGGCCTACGTAACACCTCCACTTAAGATAAGTCTTATCGCACTCAACTCTTTCAAATCTAAAATCATCTCTCTCTCTCTCTCTCTTTCACCACACACACACACATACGAGGGTCAGCTGAAAAGTTCATGGATTGACCAAGATAGTCTAGTGGAATATGACCAAATAAGATAATTTTTTTAACATAGTCCCACTTGCAGTCCACACATTTCTTTCATCGGTGTTGCAGTACTTAGATCCCATTGGTAAAAAAGGGATAACACTAGATATGACGTCATCATGTGAACTTTTCAGCCTAATCTTATATATATATATATAATGTGTGAAAATTAGAATTGTAGAGACACTCAGAGACAAGAGCTCGCAGTCTGATGATCACATAGGCGAGAAACTGACAGCCACCTAGCGCTGATGACTCTGTGTCTACGCTATCCTAACTTATGCATATAAGCTCGATCATTGACATTGAGCATTTTCTATTTATAATCATAGCAAACTATAGATACATATATATATATATGTATATATACCAACCCGCACGGGCAGGATTTGACACAAGGTCAATTTTTAAGTGGACTTTAACAGGTTTGAATAAGGAGTTTTCTTTTTTCTAGACCGGTTGCGATACCAAGTTTAAAATACAATTTACCACTAGTTGAATGGAAAATAGTTGGATGCATCCCTTTCCCATGAGTATTAGCGCTATGTGAAATGCAAACAGACTGAGTGTCGTATATACATATATATCGTTGCGTGCACACAACCGAAGCAAGATAATTCAGGAGCTGAGTTAAGGACAGGATCACGGTGTAAAGAGAGCAGAATTTCCACTGGGCCAAACATACCACAAAGCTCTCAAGCAACAGATAAAACTATGCAACTGTCGAGTTCGGAGGACCTCTCCGACAATGTGGAGATGAAATCGTATGGGTTAGATTGGTTTGGGTTTTATGGTATATCAACCCTGGTAAGTTATTTAATGCCAAATCCTCTTTATACATATATATTAAATACATTTTGTTGATAACATTTATAAACGAACCTGTGCTTATTTTTTTCATGCAGTTAATTGGTTTCAAATATTGTTATATAAGTCATGATTTAACATCAGTCATTTGCTTACACACATAGTTTGTACGTAATTTCATTTTTAAATGAGTTACAACTAATTTGTTTGCACACTCGTATTGCTATTGTTTCTATACAGTTAAATGGTTTCAATTATTGCTAACACTTATAATTATATTCAATATCAATCATTAGTTTTCAGACAGTGAAGTGGTTACAAGTATTGCTATTTAACACTAATTATTCTATTCAACATTAGTCATTCGATTTTACACAGTTAAATGGTTCCAAGTATTGCTAACACTTATAATTATCATCATCATCATCATCATATTGTGCTGGTAGCACGGATATCCCTGACCCTCTCTCGCCACTCCTCCCTATCGTTCATCGCCCTAGGTAGGTCTTCAGGACAACACCCAGTATCCTCACATAGCTGCTGAATGTACGTTCGAGCTGGTCACCCTGCTTTTGCGCGGCCATGTGTGGGGATCCATAAGAGTACATCTCTTATGAGTTCATCTCTGCTTCTCCAGCAGTGTCCTGCATGTCTGGTTCGTCTAACTTGAATAGTTTTCGTGATAGGGGGCAGGTGGCCGTACAGTTGGTGTCTTGTGGGGTGTTGCTGCCACACACAGTGAAGTGGTTACAAGTATTGCTATTTAACACTAATTATTCTATTCAACATTAGTCATTCGTTTTTACACAATTAAATGGTTTCAATTATTGCTAACACTTATAATTATATTCAATATTAATCATTAGTTTTCACACAGTGAAGTGGTTACAAGTATTGCTATTTAACACTAATTATTCTATTCAACATTAGTCATTCGTTTTTACACAATTAAATGGTTTCAATTATTGCTAACACTTATAATTATATTCAATATTAATCATTAGTTTTAACACAGTGAAGTGGTTACAAGTATTGCTATTTAACACTAATTATTCTATTCAACATTGGTCATTCGTTTTTACACAGTTAAATGGTTCCAAGTATTCCTATGTATCACTAACAATTCAATAAAATATCAGTTATTTTTTCACACTCAGTTGAATGATCAAACAGTTCTATTTCTAACAATTCAATTCAGCATGTCATTTGTTTACACACAGTTTATATGTCCCATAGATAGGACCCTATCAGGGGCTACCCAGGCGGCTTGGGCTGTAGAACACACCTAATGGGTCTCTGCAAAGGGATAAGACCTCCTCCTCCAACGAGTGTTCTAATATGACACAAAAATATCTGATGATGAGGTTCCAGTCCTTGAGCTTTGGGGAATGTGGAGTAACCCTTCCTTGCAATCGCTCCCTGATCCACTCGGAGCAATACCATTAAACGAAGAGACCAACCCTAATAATTTTCAAACAGACCTATTTGACCCATAGATGAAACTCTGCAGATGCTACCACTCCAGGTCAGGGTGAATTTGAGATAATGACAATAAAGGCGTACTTCATATAGTTTAGAACTGGAGCTTCACCATCTGATGCTGCTTAGTCATACCACGGACTGAAAGAGAGGAAGAAATTAAGTAAATATGTATTGGTAAATTTGGCACATTGAAGCCTCACCATAGGAGACAGTTTCGTGCTGTGGGATAGAATCGAGTGAGCTTTAGTATCGACGACTTAAGGGTTGTATATTTGTATATTAATACCAAAATGCACCGTCAAAATTATAAGAGAATGAGGAACACAATTCGGACACTTTTGTTGCGAAGGAAATCTATTATGGTTTAATAGTTCCTCTTGCCAAACTATATAAAACCATTCGCGACGAATCAACAACATATTTATTGCCTGAACAAACTTAATAGAAAAGATACTGGAATTACATGAAATACTAAAAGTTCATGATGTAAAGGAAGTCCTCTTCAGTAGATGAAAGAGTCTTTTATTTAATGAAAGTTGTTATATGAAGACTTACGTCAAAACATGGGACCGTACGTGATACGACAAAAGGTTAGGAGACGCACACTTTTGCGTGCTTTCTGGTTGTTGAGGCAGGAAAGAAAAGAGTTTCGACTTTGCCGAATGTTTAATATTGCTACTTTGGTCGCGCCATCAAGTGGTCATTAGATGTACTATTTTGGAAAACAAAGGTTGTAATCTCTACAGTGTCCTACCCAAGACACCTTTTTTGATGGGGTCTGCAGAGGATGTACTCGGGGTATTCTAAATCCCACCCTCAGGTTTTCGTATAATATTGATTATTCTTATGTAATGATTCACTTTGATCGACTCTTTTCACAGAATTTCAACTCTTAATAGGATAAGGATGTCCGCGACGCATATAAGTAACAGTGTTGAACTTAGATTTGGGTCAAAGTTATATAAATAAGCTCTGTATTCGTATTAGACAAGAATATTGATAACATACAACTGTATACAAATTATTTATATTACATAAGAATATTTGATACTATATAACTGTTTGTCAAGTCGGCTGGGACTGTAAAATACACCGACTGTTTCTCTGCTGAGGGGTAAGATCCCTCCCCCAACGAGTATCCTGGATACGACATTAAAAAATCTGATGGTGAGGTTTCAGTAATCCTGGAGAGTTGGGGAATGCGGAGAAACCTTTCATTGCTATCACTCCCAGGTCCACTGTAGCCCAAAGTAGTAGCACCTGATATAGTCCTTTCTATGGGTCAAATACAACAGTGTTGTTTGAGATAGAACTTTTTTTGACATTGAAACTGTGTACTCATGGTAAACTAAATTGCTTGCAACAGAGCCGTTTTTGACATTGAAATTGTATACTTATGCTAAACCGAATTGTTTGAAATAGAACTGTTTTGACATTCAACAGTTTGTAAACAAAAAACTCTACTTATACTAAACTAAATTGTTTGAAATTCAATTCAGTCTTAAATGGCAACAAAAGGGTTGACACGCCGTAAAACAAAACAACCAACCAACCAACCAACCAACCATATAACTGTGTAGAAATTATTTGTATTGCATAAAAAATCTTGATATCATACAGCAATGAGTAAATTATGATTTAGATTAGAATCCCTGATATATAAATGAGTGCAAATATTCACTATTAGATAGAAATACATGATATCATATAAATATATGCAAATACATGATATCATATAAATATATGCAAATACATGATATCATATAAATATGTGCAAATATTTGATATCATATTAATATATACAAATATTTTATGTATAAATATACGCAAATATATGATATTATATAAATATGTGCAAATATATCATATAGATATATTCAAATACATGATATGATATAAATATAAGCAAATATTTGATATCATATAAAAAAAATGCAAATACATCATATGATATAAATATAAGCAAATGCATGATATATAACTGTGTGCAAACAATTGACAATAGACAAATAAGAACAACTGTAAAAAAAAAATAGATGCTACAATGAAAATATTGTTACAAATATAATAAAACACTTACAAATGAATTAAACTTGGTCTTTAAATAACCCATAAGGATTTGATATACCGTAAAATAAGCCAACATCCAAATGCTTATCCTCATGAGCGGTAAGCTCTTGAAGCTCCACCCTGAATAGTGACTTTAAACTATTATCGTTTACTGAGGATTTATTATTATTATTATTATTATTTACTCCTTTAGAGTTTTTCACATCAGTATTAACAGATGGTTTTCCCTGGAGTTTGAGTGACAGCAAGTCTCCTCAAGTCTCCAGGACTCTTCTCCGTATTCTGTCCGTTCTCAGTAATGCTGTCTTTTGGATAGTCTCTACCCGTCCGCCAACTTCCAAGTCTTCTAATTATTATTATTATTATTATTATTATTATTATTATTTTACTCATTTGAGAGTTTTTCACACCAGCGTTCGCTTATGTTTTTTCACTGGAGTTTGAGTGACAGCAAGTCTCCAGAACTCTTCATAGTATTCTGGCCGATTTCAACAATGCTGTAGTTTGGATGGTCTTCACTCGTCCTCTTATTTCAAAGTCCTCCAATCTCTGTATCAATCCTTTGGTAACTGTTCAGAGCGTGCCAATTACAATTAGTGTCACTTTCATGTTCCATAGTTTTTTTTTTCTGTTCTCTAGCAAGTTCTGCAAATTTATCTCTCTTTTCGCTTTCTTTCAGTTTTACTCTGTGGTCAGCCGGAACGACAAAGTCCACTATTCGGCTGGTTCTCTTTTTCTTTTTTCTTATGTTGTTGACTATCACTACGTCTGGTTATCTGGCCGAGATTAGATGATCCGTTTGTATCTCAAAATCCCAGGGGAGTTTGTGCGTCTCATTTTCCAGGAGGGATTCTGGGTTTTACATATGCCATTTGTTTGTGAGGTCAAGTTTAAACTTCTTGCACAATTCCCAGTGGATCAACTTGCTCACCCAGCCGTGTCTAGTCTAATACTCTCTTTCCGCTAATTTACTGCATTAGCTTATTATGTGATTGTTCGTTTCATCTCTGTCACCACATAATCTACATATGCTATTTTGTTGCGTCTTGTCTGTTTTTTATTTGATAAAGTTGGTCCTTATGGCGCTGTTTTTAACCGCTATCAGGAGATTTTCAGTTTCTCTCTTATTATTATTATTATTATTAGTAGTAGTAGTAGTAGTAGTAGTAGTAACTTGAAACCATATAACCGTGTGCAAACAAATGATTATTGAATAGAAATAGTTAACTGAAACCATATAATTGCGTATAAATTATGAGTATGAGATCAAAATACTTGAAACTATTAATTGTGTGAAGCCCACATGGCTGGTGCTGTAGAATACACCGACTGCATCTCTGCAAAAGGATATGACTCACTGTACCATAGCCATGATATGGCTATGTGTGAAACGTACATCGAATGTCCATAAAGATAGAACATAGGAATCTCGAAATTCGAAAAACACGTAACGACTTCTCAGTTCAGGTACGAAACTTTTTGTTACCTTTGAGTTTAAAGGTTCTTCGACATAAGGAGAGAGATACACATTCTTTCTATTCTGGCTTTTTCATCTGCCCCACCCCCATCTCGCGTGACCCCTGCCCAAGGCCTCCGCGAGCAAGCGAAAGCCGACCATCTCCTCCCGAGGCAGAACTTAACTCTACTAACTGACTTTTTAGAAATTCCCAAAATCCTCCGCGCGCTTCCGTTACGTGACGTCATTCGCACTTGCAAGCCCCGCTTCCCATCTGGGCTATTGTGACATCTTTGAGTGACACGTCCGCTCCGCCCACGCACGCGAGTGAACACCTGCGTTAATGTTGCACCTAAGTAACCCATGCACTGAGCCGAAAGGTTCTCAGCCTAACTAAAACCAAAGGCATAAAATGAAATCACTCGGTCATTATATTACATCGCCCCTTCCAATGAATGACTTGGATATGACATTAAGCAATCTGATGGCGGGGTTCCAGGAATGCAGAGTAGTCCTTCATTGCTATTGCTTCCAGGTCCACCCTGACCTGGAGTGGTAGTACCTGATAGGGTCCTATTTGTGGGCCAAATAGAACAAACTGTGTGCAAACAAATGATTGTGACTGTTACATAGCAATACTTGAAACCATTTAAATTTAATTGTGTATAAATTATTTGCATTAAATAAGAATATTTGAAACCATACAACTGTGTGCAAATTATTTGTATTTCATTGGAATACTTGAAACCACATAACTATGAGCAAACGAATGATTATACACACATTTTTAAAAATTGCAATGAACATTGGAAATATAGTTATTATAATCAAACATTTAGAAATTAATCAAATTTCGGCATTTAATAACCCAAAATGGGTTGATATACCGTTAAATAAATATACCAAAACTGTGAGGCATCTTTTTATTTATTTTATTTTATTCTATTTTATTTTAACCATCGTCTGATTTCTGAAACCAACTTTTTTTGCTTTTAACAAAATTCTACATTAGCCAGAATGGCAAAAATAGAGGTAGAATTAAGATTTTTTTTTTCACTGCAACTTAAAAATCAGGATAAACAAGTGTAATTTTGTGTTCTCTTCAGAAATGATGATACCGATTCTTAAATTTGGACTTCAACTATTCATAGCTCTGTAAATCGACCAATTCTTCCTTCTACTACATTTCAGTGTTTGAAATGAGTATGTTATCCGATACGAGATATTCTTGAGGCCCCTGTGGATTTTGAGGTGTCTAAGTTGTCGTTTGTTTAACTTAGGCCTTTTCTTTCGGCGCTGAAATCAAACATTAGTAAACCTGATATTTGAAAATCTCTAGAATGAGAGGTACAAATAAAGGTTCCCTGCGTTTCATAATGCGCCAATGCCTTTAGAAAAAGGCTGGAATGCATCTCTTCCCAAGCTGTAGGCAAATTGGTTTCTTGGGCTTTGTACAAATAAGATAGGTACAAATAAAGGCTCCCCGTGTTTCATTATGCGCCAATGCCTTTAGAAAAGGCCGGAATTCATCTCTTCCCAAACTGTAGGCAAATTGGTTTCGTGGGCTTTGGTTAGACAATCAGTTTAGGAGAAAGGAAACTCTGAATTAAAACCAGCCGTGCTCCGTTTAAAATTGACTGTCAGTAGCGAAGTTGTTGGATAAATAGACACGAAGTAACTATATAGAAGTACGAAGGCTGGTGAAAAGTTCTCGGCCTAACCGATTTTCATAGAATCTTTTATTGATTGATTGACTTTAATCATATTTACGAACCCCTCCGCTCGGACAGGATATGACACAAGGTCAATTTTTAAGCGGAGTTTAACAGGTTTGAATTCAGAGTTTTCCTTCTCCTAGACTAGTTGCCTCACCAAGGCTGAAGAACTCAGTCTGTCCTACTATTTACCTATAGCTGGAGGGAGAATAATTGGATTCATACCTTTCCCAAGGGTATTAGTGCAATGTGAAATGCAATCAGCTTCGATTGATTGACTTTAATGGCATGCCAATTCGTCTAAGGTTATTTTCTGTTTAGAAGTTAGGGAATTATGGTCATTGTACACTGCTATATGGATGCACTACATGGACGCTAACTAAACGGCTGGAGAAAAAACTAGACGGAAATTACACAAGAATGTTGAGAGCAGCATTGAACAAGTCCTGGCGACAACACCCCACGAGACACCAACTATACGGGCACTTGCCCCCCATCACGAAAACTATACAAGTTAGACGAACCAGACACGCGGGACACTGCTGGAGAAGCAAGGACGAGCTCATAAGTGATGTACTCCTATGGACCCCCACATATGGCCGTGCAAAAGCAGGACGACCAGCTCGAACTTACATACAGCAACTATGTGAGGACACAGGATGTAACCCTGAAGACCTGCCGGAGGCAATGAATGATAGGGAGAAATGGCAAGAGAGGGTCAGGGATATCCGTGCTGGCGGCACGACATGATGATGATGACGTTTATATCTATATTTTTTTTTTGTAGATTTTTCTTAAGAGTTTTTTTTTTTTTTTGCACACATTAAGTATTTCTATCTAATACTAATAATTATAAGATTTCAAGAAATGATTTCTATTTAACAATAATAATTTGATCTATCTGATCTTTTGATGGGTTCCTAAAAGGTACTGCCACTTGGGGTGTCAAAGTGGACTTGGGAGTAATAGCAATGAAAGGATACTCCTGACTCTCCAGATCTCTACAACTGGAGCCGAAGCATCAGGGGCTGTTTAATGTCAAACCCTGTACACTATTAGGCGACCTTACTCCTTTGTAGAGGTTACAGCCAGCATATTCTATGCTCCGTCAAAAAAGGCAGTGAATTTTTGTGGAAGAAACTTCAGATACAATAAGCCAAGAAAGACGCCGCTGGTGGTTAGCAAGCTCGACTAGCAAACCTTCACAAGTGAGTTCGAGTCTCATAAGGCCTTGTGCTACATCTAAGCAAAAAAATTTAGTAAATTACAATAAGCCAAGATCATTGGACTGTATGAAGAATATCATGAAATAGCATCTATATACCATGACCAGATTTTCAGGAGGAGAACATGAAAATTTCAGTCTGTTATTTTAAAAAAGAAAATTAGTAAACTTTTAAAATAATGTTGCCTAAACTGACACAGATATCTGAAGAGAAATTTAAACGAAAATTGTCATCAACAAATAATAAGCTTCAAATAAGTATTGATACACTTCGTTTTAACACCACAAGTAAATTCGTTAATTGTGGAGATCTACTCTAACTAGGTAAATATTTTGTTGTTAGATATTTTACTTAGAAAGATCACTACCACTTGTTTTCGTTAGATTAATGTGAATGTGATATTCAGAGCCGTAAATTAGGTTAAAGTCTAGTGTCGTGATCAATCGTATTAATAGTGGTTATCCGAGAAATAAAATCATATGTTCAATAGAGATTTAGAGTCTGTGTCTGATACTAAAAATGAATAAATAAACAAACATGTATATCTATAAACAAAATTAAACTTAACTTTTTCTTCATTTATTCATTTATGTTTCACTTTTACAAGTCTTAGAAGCATGGCTGTAAACATTTTGGGCGGGGCCTCCAATTCGCGAATTAAGTCTGTAGAATCTTTGAAATTTAATAAAGTTTTTTTTATAGATTTTATATTATTCTAACAGCCAGACCAATTTGAATTTGAAATTATGAGTAGTTGACGTCACACGATAGCGTAGTTAGGGGACGGTCCGCCCTGGGCAACAATTTTATGCGAACGGAACTTTGGGATCTGCTGGATAAGCCTTTTGAAGCAATATTTAACTGACCTCCCACCATATCAGATTATGGCACAAGGCCGTTTTATGGTGGAAGTCGCACAGGAATTGAGACTCATGCGCTGCAAGTGCAAAAATTCTTGATCCCATCGGCATTCTCGTTTTGAGGCACCACAGGCACCAAACAATAAACTTAGTCCTACAGCAGGGAAAAGCTCTGGGCGATGCTACTCCCTGAGGCCAAAATTTAGTTCGAGAAATATAACCATCCGGTACGGATGTCAGGTAGTCGGACAGTTAAGCTTTTTGAAACTGTATAAAAACATTAAAGAAAGTCTATACATATATATATATATATATATATATATATATATATATATATATATATATATATAAAGTTGGCGACCACAGTCGAGAGCAAGCCAAAGGCTCCATTTTCAATAGCTACTACACTGAGATTTAAGGGAAGGCGCTAGTACTTTCACTGGCTTGATCCACTTTACCCTTGATACATACCTTATAATGCCAAGTATTAAGCAAGTATTAAGTATTAAGCAAATGTGCCATTTTCTTTTTAGTCTTTGGTATGACTCGACCGGCGATTGAACCCAATGTCTCCTGGGCCATTGGTGAACACTCTACCCACTAAGATATGAGCCAATCTATATATGGATAAATATCATATATTATATATATAAATGTATATATTTCATATATATAAGCATCATTTATATATATATATATTTATATACATTTCATTCATATAAACTTCATTTGTTTATATATACTTACATCCATCTCGGCTAAAGATCTACAATGCTCTACTACGCAACCACATTGAACACACAACTGAGAAAATACTTAGGAAGAACCAAAATGGCTTCCGGAGAAATCGATCCACGACATCACAAATTTTGACTATCCATCGAATTCTAGAAAGTGTACGTGCAAAAAAAAACTTGAGGTAACAACATTATTCGTCGTCTTCTCCAAAGCCTTTGACATCATACACAGAGGGAAGGTGGAGCAAATACTTCTCGCCTACAGACTCCCCAAAGAAACCGTCGCAACCATTATGATGCTATATAAAAAACAAAAGTAAAAGATTACACATCGGATGAAGACACAGACTACTTCAACATTGTAATAAATGTGCTACAAGGAGACACATTAGCCCCATACCTGTTTATTATCAGCCTAGACAATGTACTCAGAACGTCTATACATTTAATAAAAGAAAACGGCTTTAACCTGGCAAAGGAAAGTGGTAGAAGATACCCCGCACAAATTATTACGGACGCGCACTACGCCGATGACATAGCGCTTCAGGTAAATACACCCGCCCAAGCCAATATGTGATATAATTATAGAAGGTAAATCTTATACCTTTAAAAACCCGGAAACCGAATTCAAAATAAATAAAAACTTAAACTGCAACTCAAAAAAACGTAGTCGACATAATTGAATGTAGCGAATGCAAAGAATATACATAGGGTCAACACAGGCACTTAATACAAGGAAACCACTACACAAGAGTAATATCAAAATTGAAGATAACAAAAAATCAAATGTTTCGAAACACCTGTACCAATGTAGCCGAGGTATATTTAAAATAATGCCAATTTATCGAACCAACGACGACAGGCTACTTCAAATAAAGGAAAGGGATTTTATTGATAGATTTAAACCAAAGTTAAATAAAACATGAATCGTACACGCACACACAAATGGAAATAAACATATATATATATATATATATATACAAAAAACGTAAGTAATTGAAAACCATTCAAACTACAAATTCGAGTAAGTTAAAATCTCATTAAATACCCATTAACTAGACCTTATGCCTGACATGTTCTCAGACGAAAGTATCAAGCTGGAAACACACACACACACACACACACACACACACACATACACTCATATATACACACAAACATACATATATATGTGTATACATATACACAGACAAAAACTATAAAAGAAAGTTATTAGTAAATTTAAAACCACACTGTCACACACGCAGAGAAGAAAAATAACTGTTAGTGATACCCAAACCACTCCAACGCATACACACACACACACAAACATATCAAATATCAAAAAGGGGTAAAGCAGACTAAAGTAAACGCACTCTAAGAAAAAGGGAGAAGAACCTCTATGTAAAACCCACAACCAAACGGAAAAAACATTCAAACTGCGAACAAGAGTGAGTTCAAATCTCATTGAATACCCCATTACCAAGGCCTTGTGCCACATTTGTTCACTGACGAACGAAAGCAACAAGCTGAAAACATACACACATATAATACATATGTAGGAATAAAATAAATAAATTCAAAAAATACAAATCTCTTCATGGACCAACCTATTTTAAAATATATTTTTATTCTTTCTTAGGACCCACAATATATATATATATATATATATATAAGTTAAACATTGTAGATATATATATAAAAGTTAAATATTGTTTATATATATATATATATATATATATATATATATATATACATATATATATATATATATATATATATATGAAAGTTAAATATTGTAGATATATATATGTATATATATAAGTTATATATATATATATATATTGTATATGTAATTGTATATATATATATATATATAATTTGAATATTATATATATAATTTGAATATTATATATATATATATATATATATGTGTGTGTGTGTGTGTGTGTGTGTGTGTGTGTGTGTGTGTGTGTGATGTACTCCTATGGACCCCCACATGGCCGAGCAAAAGCAGGACGACCAGCTCGAACATACATACAGCAGCTCTGTGAGGATACGGGATGTCGCCCTGAAGACCAGCCAGAGGCGATGAACGATTGGGAGAAGTGGCGAGAGAGAGTCTGGGATATCCGTGCTGGCGGGACGACATGATGATGATGATGATGATATATATATATATATATATATATATATATATACATATAATTTGATTAACATATATAATATTGGAATTTTATTTATATATATATATATATATATGCGTGTGGTGCCTTTAATAAGTTTTCAAACTTTTTTGCACAGGCATATAAAATTGGCGTAGACTCTTGAAAATTCACTATGTTATTGCTATACTTGAGATGACTGACCAATCTTTATGATTTCAGATTCAAATTAACAACTACAGCAGCAATTGGAAGACACCCTACTAAAGCCTGATTGTCACAGCTGGGGAATTTCAAAAATGCAATGAGGACACTGAGAAGAACGATATGCAATAAAATTGTGTTTTAAACTTGGAAAAAATGCCAAAGAAACGTATGGAATGCTTCAGACTGCTTTTGGAGTATCTTGCATGAATCGAGCATCAGTTTTTGAGTGGCATAAGAGATTCAAGGAAGGCAGGGAGTCTGTGAGGTATGATGAGAGGTGTGGGAGAAGTAAGGAAGTCAATACACCAGAGTTGATTGGCCAAACGGTTAGGGTTAGGGTTACTATGTTGAGGTTTTAAGGGGGTTCAGGAAGAGATTCCTTGAGAAGAGGCCAGCACTCTTCGAATCGGGTCAGTGGCATTTCCACCAGGACAATGCACCAGTCGACAACTCCATCCTTGTCACAGACTATTTGACCAAGATGGGCATCAAAACAGTTCCTCAACCTCCCTTTAGTCGACACCTTGTTCAGAAGCTGACGTTATAAGACAATTGAGGAGATGAAAGCGGCTGTAACGAAGGTCATTGACACGCTCACACAAGAAGACTTCCATGGGGCCTTACAAAAGTTGTTGGAACGGTACAAGTGCATTGCAGCTGGAGGAGATTACTTCGAAGGGGACTAGGGTTTCATGTGCGTACTATCAATAAAAATGCCCATACGAAAAAAATTGGGAAACTTATTTTATGATCCTCCTATATATTTAAGTTTTATATATATAAATAAATTGTATATATATATATATATATATATATATATATATATAATTTGAATATCATATATATATATATATATATATATATATATATATATAATTTGAATACCATATATATATATATATTTGTCTTCGAGTTAGAACTACAGGTGCACGATTATTTTCCCTTTTAGACAAATAACCACTGAAAAGGTTTGAATCTTCTCACCCTTCCCCAGGTATGAGTTAAATAATATCACTGCTGTTTTTCTACAAGTATGGCTTTGGTATTAAATAACACATGAAGGTTGATATGCCATTAAACAAATAAACCAAACTATCTTATTTGCCTTGTTAGTTTTACGTATTTCATGGTTGATTTAATGCCAAATCATCCTTGCAGAAAAACACACACACCTACAATATATATATATATATATATATATATATATATATATATATATATAAAATCTGTGTTTGTTCTTACCAACCCCTACTCTTGAAGAGAATATGACACAAGTTAAACATTCAAGCGGAGTTTAACAGGTTTGAATTCAGAGTTTCCCTTCTCCCAGATCAGTTGCCATACAATTTACTTTTCCCAAGGACATATATATTATATATAAGTAAATAGAGCATGATGATTTCTTCAGGTTGGTTTTCATAAACTAGTCAGTAAGACAGCTATCACGGAAAAGCAGGTTCCTGTGTAACGCCAGAGGCCTATTCTTTATTTTTCATCTTCGCCACTTAAAAATCATAGAAAGACAACTAGGGAACAGTGATAAGAAGAATCGACAGAAATTAAAATGGAAAAAAAAACATTAGTAAAAATATTAACAATAAATAGAAAATTATATCTATTCCGGCATCTATCTGTCCGTCCGTCCGTCCCTCTCTCTCTCTCTCTCTCTCTCTCTCTCTCCCCCCCTCTCTCTCCATGCCTGATGATGATCCCTACCATAATAATGCTTTATAATAGTGGTTCTTAGTGTTTATATTTTTTTGTAGGCCCAGTTAAATGCTGTTTCCTTGAAGTAACAAATTAAAATAACTTCTCTTCGAAATGTCAGATAATTTTCTCATGACGGCTTCAATTAATGAAAGACAACTCGTTTGAGTCATACTTGAGTTATGTCCCTTGAAAATGCGATTTTATATTATGTTTTTCTATTTGTTTTTCCATTCGGTAAATGATTCTCAGCAAAAAAGGGAAAAGTTTTTGGAAATATATAAAAATATTTCTCTGTTTTCTTTCGTTAATCTTCATTTTTATAATATTTATCTTGTTTCCTTTAATTTCCAGATGTTTTCTTTTCACTTCTATATATTCCACAAAAACAATTTTGTCGGAAAATACAATCTTTTTGACCTGGTTTTTTTTTTTTTTTTTATGTAAAAATTTATTTGTTCCAGAAATTATTTTTTAAATTTCTAAGAAGAAAAAAGACGAAAATTCGATGAAAACAATAATCTTTATGGGGAAATACCAAATTATCTAAATAGCCAGTTGTCGTGGCTAAGAATACACCGGCAGTTTCCCCAGCAAAAAAGCGAATCCCTACCCACCAAAAAGGGTGTCCTTGGTATGACAGTAAACTACATCTGATTGTGAGGCTTCATTTCTGTTGATTTGGAAAGAGTGGAGTATCCCTTCATTGTTATTCCTCCCAAGTCCTATCTGACCCACAGTGGCAATATTTAGTTGCGTCCCATTTATGGGTCTTATAGATCTGTTTGAAAATGATTCATATTTGATAGAAATACTTGATGCCACACAACTTTAAATTGTTTGTATTGAAAACTATTGATTTATGGTAATTATTTACTATGTATTAGAATCAGTTACTTGAAACCATATAACCTTGTGCAAACAAAATGACTATTATTAAATAGAAATAATTACTTGAAACCATGAAATAATTTGATAGGAATACTTGAAACCATACAACAGTATGCAATTTCTTTGTATTAGATAGGAATGTTTGATATCATTTAATTGTTGGCAAAAAACTCTTAAGTAACAACTACATAAAAAAATGTAAATATGAATATACAATGAATGCTATTCTCTTACCTCTAGGCATAAAATAACCCGAGCTGGGTTTACATGCCATTAAAATCAATTAGTCAATCAAATTACTTTAGTGAGGGAAGATCAGTTGTTAGATGAAAAAAAGTTGCCAAAATTATTCAAGAATAAAACATCTTTATAAAATTAATCAAATGAATAAATTTAAGAATTTTTCTGAAAGTTATCAAGTTGATCTCCAATAAATTCTTAAAACCTGATTTTGTTTCACCTAAGATAATACAAATTTACTCAAAATCGTTTAAAGTTCACTTGGCTAAGGAAGTAGAATACACTAACTGCATCTCTGCAGAGGAGAAAGATCCCCCTTCAACCGAGTGTCCTGGATATGACATTAAACAATCGGCTGGCGAGGCTCTAGTAATGCTGGAGTTTTGGGGAATGAGAAGTACTCCTTTATTGCCATCAGTCCCATGTCCACTCTAGCTTGGAGTGGTAGCACCTGATAGAGTCCAATCTATGGGTCAAATAGAACTGTTTGACATTTAAACTGAGTTCCACAGAATGACTAATGCTAAACTGAATTGCTTGAAATAGAGCTGCTTGATCATCTAATTGTGTGTAAACAAATAACTGGTGTTTAAGTAAATCCTTTGTGATACATAGGAATACTTGGAACCATTTAACTTTGTTGACTTAAGCTAAATTGAATTGTTAGAAAAAAAATTGATCATTTAACAATGTTTATCTACAAAATGTGTTTACAAACCATATATATTTAATATATATGTAAAAACAGGATTTGGCATTAAATAACCAATAATAGTTGATATGCCATAAAACGAAGTCAAACCAAGTCCTATATATTTAATATATATGTAAAAACAGGATTTGGCATTAAATAACCAATAATTGTTGATATGCCATAAAACCAAACAATATAATTTTGAAGAGGTCTGTAAATTTCAAATTTAAACGTTTGCTTTAGAAGTTGAAATATGGTTTTCTCCTGGAATATCATGATGAATATCAACAAGGATGGATTTAAACTAGGGGAAAAAATTGATACTATCTTAATCAAATATAAATTTAGATAATCTTCCAAGTATTTCTTTTAATATTCTCAAACCTTACTCTTGAGATAAATTAACATCATAATGAAATTGGTGAAGTGACTTCAAATCCAGGTCAAGGCAGTTTGGATATCTTTTTGTGCCAATGCTTTCAGGAAAGGCAAGAATCCATCTGTTCTATCCCCACCTATGGGTAAATAGTAGAACAGACTAAATTCTTTAGACTTTGTTAAGTTACCAATCTAGGAGAAGAAAAACTTTGAATTCAAATCAGCTTTACTCCACTAAAAAATTGACATTGTGTCACATTCTGCCCATAGCGAAGGGGGTCAAGTAGATATGTACTCTAGAGATTGGAATATGTACTCTTCAGTTTGGAAAACAAGTCACATGGGGCTATATCTAGTAAATATGGATAATGTTGTGCTTTTATAGTTCTGTGTTTAATCAAAAACTGTTCTTCAGAAAATATTGAAACTCAACATTTTGAATTGTCATCTAAACCAGTGATTCGCAACATGGGCTTGAAGTTAGCAGGATTTTTCAGTAGCAAATGATATACTCACAAAGAAACATAATTTATTGCAGACTGAAAAGAAGGAAGACTTACAGCTGATCTTGATCGAAGGTTGGAAAGTTCAACTTGACAAGCTGATAGACATCAAGATCAGTGTTGAGTCAGGATTTATATTTTCTACAAAATTTTGCTTTTGTAAATAAAATGAATTTCCTTTTACATAGAATTTCTATTTATACTTATGTCGGCCTGAATTTTCTTTTGACACTAAAAGAAAAGGTTGAGAAACACTGATCTAAAGGACATATTATTAAAATAGTATTAAAAATTACTAAGACCAAAGGTATTTTTTAAACTAAAATTTGGGAAGTATGAGTTTTTTTGTTTTTTAACCGGACAGATTGATGTCTCCCAACAACCTAGGGGGATCAGGTGGCCATGCTGAATATTCCCTTTTATGTCATCTTTAAAGGTAATGAGATTTACTTAGCAGTACTCATCTCCACTCCAAATAATATATAATGGGTTATATTAGGTTACATGGTACCAGTAACAAGGAACAATCCCTGATGAGTCATCTTTTGTTGTTCACAGCTTGAAAAAATGAGATCTTTTTACTTTATCTTAAAGATGTAACGAGGGGTGTCTTCATGGTGTAATGGTTAAAGTGATGGACTGCAGGATTGTAGTCAGTGAGTTCGTACTCTAGTCATGCTATTACATTCACTTTCGAGCAAATATTCTAAGGAAAGGTAAGAACCCCCTTATCCTCCCAGCTATGGGTTAAATAGTACCAATACTGTTCTTCTAAGAGAATAGCTTTGGCATTAAATTACCTACAAAGGTTGATATGCCATTAAACAAAGAAACCAAACCAAACCTAAA
This sequence comes from Sepioteuthis lessoniana, assembly GCA_963585895.1. Classification (NCBI taxonomy): domain Eukaryota; kingdom Metazoa; phylum Mollusca; class Cephalopoda; order Myopsida; family Loliginidae; genus Sepioteuthis; species Sepioteuthis lessoniana. Next base: position 21,739 of record CAUZXS010005419.1, on the reverse strand, counting down.
GATTTAACTTTCGTGCAGTTATTTTTTTTGTTTTTTTTGGGGGGGGTCGGGGGCTTGAGTATTAAGAAAACATTAAATAACTATAAAATATTTTTACTAAAGTGAGGGTTAGGCATAACAATGTTCGGACAATGACTGCATAATCATTTTTTTTACTATAAATATCTACATTAATTGAGTAAAGTATATCTGAAGACAAAGTGTCCACTTAGTTTAAAATTTGCAGAATTAGATAAAATGTAAAAAGCTTGAAAAAAAAAAAAAAAAAAAAAAAGATTTTTTTTTCTATTGCTTCAATACAATAAAACCATCTCAAGTATCACTAAAATTCACTTTTATCACAGGCAAAAGACCAAAAAAAAAAGATTTGGAGTAAAAAGAAAAAAGAAATACAAATGAACAGGCTGTCTAATAGTGTAATATAATTGCGGAGGGATTTTTTTTATATTATCATTTTTCGTTTTATATATCGTGCCTTTCGATTTAGTTAGGCTGAGAACCTTTCGGCTTAGTGCATGGGTTAGTTAGGTGCATACACTGAGTGCAGGTGTTCATGCACACGCAGGGCGGATGTGACAATCAGAGGTGTCACAATAAAAACCCCAGATAGGAAATGGGACCGGAGACATGAATGATGTCATGCCCGGAAGTGACGAGCTGAGGATTTTGGGATTTGAAAAAAGCAGTTAGTTGAGATTCAACACTAGAGGGAGGTAGTCGATTTTTGGTCTCGCCTCGGCGAGACCAGTTGGAGTCTACGAAATGTGCCGCACATGGTGGAGTCAGATGGAAAAGTCAGCATAGTAAGAAATTGTGTCTCTCTCTCCTCATGTCAAAAAACCTTAAACTCAAAAAGGTAATAAAAAGTTTCATACCTGAACCAATTTCGTGTTTTTCCGATTCCCTATGTCTATTTCACGTGTTTATATCTCGATCGATCTCATGGACCCATTATATATATTACAATAGAGCTGATTTTTTAATGTTCTTATGAAAAGCATGAACATATAACACCTGACCCTAAATGATGTTTGGAAGTTTTACTTGATAAGCTGATAGATAGACATCACAAGCAGTGTAGTCATCAGTCAGGATTTATATTTTCTACTACATTTTGCTTTTGTAAATAAAATGAATTTCCGGTTACATAGAATTTATATTTATGCTTATGTGGGCCGGAATTATTTTTTGACACTAAAAATGAGCCACAATGAAGGAAAAGGTGGGAAACACTGACTTAAACTTTATGTGGATATCCTCAGTCTATCAAATAAGTTGCTGAGCTGTGTACACATCTTGAATTGGATTTTCGATTTAAAGATTTTAAAGCCTCAGCCATTTGATCACACTTTGAATATAAATTTTTTAGAATTTATAATACATTTAAATTTTAGATTTAAAGAATTTAAAGCCTCAGCCTTTTGATCACACTTACTATATAAAATGTTTTGACCAGAATGGTAATACAAGCTTTGTATGGCACACCTGAACTTGTGAACAGAAACATGAAAGGTTGGCTATCTCTGAATTACAGGAAACATTAATCCAGCATGAATGAAATCAAATCAAAGTCTGTGAATGGTCCTGATAAAAATGGGGGAGAAATTAACTCTTCCACCTGCCAGTGACTCACTTATTTTTTTTTTTTTCAAAAGAAAATAAGAAATAGAAGCTGAAACACCTGAGAAAGTTGACTAAAAACATGATTGTAATGAAGGCCAGCTGACTGAGAGGTCTATTGCTGACCACAAACAAGGAAATTACTAGCTAATTCACCTTTAATTACCATCTCTCTCTCTCTCTCTCTCTCTTATTCCCCTTCCTTTCTAACTCTTTTTTTTTTCAGTATATCTCTCACTCTGTTTACCCATCACCTTCTTTCCCTTTCTTTACTTTCACTCTTTCTCACTCTCTTCACCCTCAACTTCTCCCACTCTTCTTCCATCCTCACTTCACACTCTTGCCTTCCCTGAATCTCTTTCCTTTTTGCCTCCTTTCATTCTCTGTCAACATATTTTCTCACTCTCTTTCACCTTACCTTCTCTCTCTATCTCTCTTTCCATCTCTATTTCTCTCTCTTCATCCCACTCTTCTCCAAATTTTCTCTCTCTATCTCTTCCCTCTCTATTTTCTCTCACTTTTCTTCCTCTCTCATTCTTTTTTTCTCTATATATCTCACTCTCTTTCCCCTCACATACTCTCACTCTCTTTCCCCCTCACCTTTCTCACTTTGTTCTCTTAACTTCTGTTTCTCACTTCATACTTCTCTTTCCCTCTTTTTTGTTCCCTGTCCATTTTTTTTTCTCCTACTTCCTCTGTCTGTCTGTCTCTTTTATTAATTCATTGACATGAATCTGCATTTTGTCATTTTGTCTCATTGACAATTATCTGAAGAAACCGCTTCCCCATAACTTCCTTCACTGCTGAGACAGCGGGAACATTAAATAGCTGTCAACTCTTTGATAGAAGTCAGTCATTAACCAAATGGTCGGCAAGCTCTAGTTGGCCAGTCATTACTTTTGGCTTTATACATATATTTATAGAATACCTTAACAGCCAGAAACTAACTTGTTTTCACCTACTGGATCATCAGGATAATTCTGACTCCGGATATCAGTTTGTGTAATATCTTTCTATTTACAAATTGTATCATCTGGGTTTTTTCACACTACCAGATTTGGAGTATAGGTATAAAAATAAAAAATAAAAGAACTTATATAAACATCATAATTATCATCACCATTATCGGTAGCAGCCATTTTTGAGTTGACTGCTTGACAATAGATTTTCCCTGATTCCTATCCATGGTAGAAATTGGAAATTCCGCTTGCTTCACTATCTCAACTTACCTTCATCTATCAGATCTTTTCCTAGAACACTTCTTATTACTTGTGTATATTATTATTAAAATTTTTCTTGCTATATATCTTTCCGCATCCATTTTTATCATTTGAACGCTTCTTTATCTCAAATGTTCAAGCTACACACCAACTCAGTGGTTAACATTTAAGTTTGGTTTGGTTTCTTTGATTAATGGCATATCAACCTTTGTCGGTTATTTAATGCCAAAGCTATTCTCCAAGAAGAACAGTAGTAGTACTATTTAACCCATAGCTGGGAGGATAAGGGAGTTCATACCTTTATCAAAGGTATTTGCCCGCAAGTGAACGTAAAAGCGCGACTGGAGTACGAACTCACTTACTACGATTCCACAGTCCATTGCTTTTAACCATTACACCACGAGGACATCCCCAGTTAACATTTTAATAAGATGCTAGTTGTTATGTGTATATATATATATATATATGTGTGTGTGAGTGCATATATATATATATATGCATCTAAATCTATATAAACAGATATATATATATATATATATATATATATACACAAATATATGTGTATATATATTACCATCCATATATATATATATATATATATGCATATAAATGGAAATATATAGATATTGCAAACAATGTATGGAGGAAACCATAGCTACATACAATAGACCAAAAGGATTGCTTAACTGAATGCCTGAAATATCTAATGTTTGCAGATGTAGGAAAAATTGGTTATATATATATATATATATATATATGCCTGTAAATGTATAGAAACAGATATATTCATGTATATATGTGTATATATATATATATATAAATAAATGTGCATATATATTTCCATATATATGTGTGTGTATATATATATATATATAGAAATATACAGATATTGTAAACAATGTATGGAGAAAAAATTACTGCTGGAGAAGCAGGCACAAACTCATAAGTGATGTACTCTTATGGACCCCCACATATGGCCGAGCAAAAGCAGGACGACCAGCATGAACATACATTCAGCAACTATGTGAGGATACGGGATGTAGTCCAGAAGACCTGCGAGAGGCGATGAACGATAGGGAAAAGTTGCGAGAGAGGGTCAGGGATATCCGTGCTACCAGCACGACATGATGATGATGATGATAACATACAATAGACCAAAGGGATTGTTTAACCAAATGTCTGAAATATCTAATATTTGCAGATATAGAAAAAATTGGTTAATTAGTGGATAAAAGGATTGATAAAATGTTTAACGTAGGAAAAGGAAAAAAATTTTTTTTTTTTAATATGCTAATTTTTTTATAGGTGAGGGGTCTTTTTAACCAATAGAATGTATTTTATCCTAACCCACTTCACCAGTGCAATCCTGAAGAGCCATTTGGTGAAACCTAGGTAGACTTGCTCTTGGCCATGTAGGAATTATTTTCATAATATTAGCTCTATCTCATGCATTGAGTGTTTTATTACATTTTAGCTAAGGTAATTCTGTCAGTGTTTTTTCTTTTGACTTGACATAAATGCTACTTGATTATTTTCAAGTAGCACGTGTATTTCTAATCTTTTCTTTTCTTATTGAATTTTTTCACAGATATCAGTTTGTAGAATTTGCAAATTGTACAATCTTTTTTTTTTCACACCAACTGAATTATAGATTAGATATAAAGATTAAAATATATATATAGTTATCTATATTTATGTATTTACATGTGTGTATATATATATATATATATTTGTATATGTACATGTGCATATATATATATATATATATATGTATATATATATATACCTGCCTATTGGATGAGCTCATAAGTGATGTACTACTATGGACCCCCACAAATGGCCGCTGTACAGCTCATGCTCTTATGGGATACAAATTTCTTCTAGTCTTAAAATAAGCAATAAAAACATACTTAAGAACATTCTAGAAATTTAGGATCAAACCCGCATTAGCATTTAAATTACATTTTTATATTTTTCAACCAATCAGCTAAAAACATTGAATAGAACATTCTAGAAAATTAGGATCGGATGTGAACTAACAGAAAACATTTAGGCTCGAAAATAAAATAGTAAAATACAAATCTGATTGGTCAATAAATGTCTACGCGCCAAGATTTTAGGGCGATTCTTTGATCCACCTGTAGGATATAAATAACACAGAGTTAGGAAGCCAGACACACAAGACACAAGCTTACACACAAACGAAGACACAGACGAACACAAGCCACTAAGCCAGTAGCCGATACTATGTCCAACCAATTCCTTTCCTTCCTCAACTAAAGTTCATGACCTCTTTTCAAATGGCCGAGAATTATATTCAAAAGGAAAACCTGACAAACGTTCTTTCATCAACGAGACACGCTGTCGCCAAAACCTGCTATAAACTTAATGTAAGTAAGAACGACTTATTTACGGACTCTGATAACATGAACATACACACATCTTTCAACAAATTTATTCTCTTCTTCAAACTTTATTTTCCAAAAGGCCATTTACACATCATGTATTTTGTTTTTCATATTCTGTTATATGCATATTAAATTGTTTGTTATTTAATGTTCGTTGTGTTCTATTCCATTTCTTTTGCGCGATTGTAAAGTTTTTGTGTTGTATTTGTGGTGGGAATAATTTAGAGAGCAATCTACTGAAATAACCAAATTACATACTCCCCCCACACTCTCTACCGATCCAAGTTATGACAACAGGACCATTGCCAGCACCCTCAAAATGCAAATCTGGATTACCACGAATAACAGAGACATGCCCAGGGCGATGAAAACAAAGTTTCAAGCTACAGTTATGGTCTTAGGTGTGGTTTCAAGTGAGGGCCACATCATGTCACCTAACATCTTTGAAGTTGGCTTGAAAGTCAACACCAAAGTGTACCTGGATGTGCTGAAGAGTGTGGTGATCCCCTGGTGCAATCAGGTGGCTGGTGGCAGACCCTGGGTGTGGCAGCAGGACTCGGCGCTGGCCCACAAGTCCAAAGAGACCCAGGCTTAGCTTCAGAAGGAGTGTTACAACTTTGTACCCTTCTCTCACTGGCCCCCTCCTCCCCTGACCTGAACCTGCTGGACTACTTCGTTTGGTCATACGTCGAGAACATCACCAACATGACCTCCCACAACAACAAAGCCAGCCTGATCACTGCCATCTGCTGAGTATTCGCCGAGCTCCTGCCGGCATTTGTGGAAAAGCCATACTCCCAGTTCCAGATCCATATCAAGGCGGTGATTGAGGCTGAAGGCGGCTACATTGAATAGATGTCAGCTCTACTTCATAATCATGTTACTTGAATTGATTTTTTCAATAAAAGTTTTAAAATAAAGCTGTAGTGTTGTTTTCTTTAGGACGACAGTTTTATCGTTCCACCCTGTATATATATATATATATATATATACACATAGTTGGTAGATAACATTTTTAAATGAACCAAAGCTCATTTGTTTACATTCTGTTAAATCATATCAAGAATTTTTATCTGCCATTAATTATTCTATTTAATATTAATTATTTAGTTGCACACACTCGAATGGCTTTAAGTGTTGTTCACTGCAGTATTTTTATTTGCATACAGTTAAATGGTTTCTTGCATCATTATATAACACAAAAAATTTTATTTGACAATCATTTTTATATTTGCACACATATGGTCTACCAGTTCTATTTCACCTATTAATATGACCTACAACCACTCTAGGACATGGTTGACCAGGGAGTAATAGCAGTGATGGAGTATTCCATCTTCAAATGCTACAAAACTGGTGCCTTTTAATCGGGTATTTTGTGTCATATCAGGACATTCATTGGGATGGGGCCTTACCCCTTTGCAGATATTCAGTTGGTGTATTTGATAGTCCCAACTGACTGCTCAGTATATATGAATGTATATGCATGTAAATATGTGTATATATATATATATATAATATGTATATGTGTATTAATTTTTATGTGTATATATATATATATATATTTGTGTGTGTATTTATATATATATGTATATATATTCATATAATGTGTGTGTGTGTGTATGTATGTGTAAAGGAATATTTATATTTGTGTATATATATAGAGAGAGAGACAGACAGACACACAGACATATATATAATTGTAAAAACAATTAATGGTTTCATTAGTGTTTTGGTTTAATGGAATATCAACCCTTGATGGTTATTTAAAGCCAAATCTTGTTTATATATATATATATATATATATATATATATATGATTTTTAAGTGAATATTTTCTAGGTGACTTTTTTTTTAACAAGTTAGAGCTCATCTATTAGCACACATATGAGTGTTTTCATGTATTGCTATTTATTGTTAGCACATATTTAAAGGATTTCATGTATTGCTATTTATTGTTTTCACACAGTTAAATAGTTTCATGTATCATAAATTAATAAATGATAACCTTGAATTGACTTTCTTTTGCTGCCATTGATTTCCAACATTACTCATGCTTGAAAACCTTTCTTCCTTCCAAAAGAAATGTTTCTCTTTTCACTATTTGTGAAGGAATCTTATTAGGATATGAAATTACTATTTTAAATGATTAATTTTTTATTTTCAGATTCAGTTTGGTTTCTTTGTTTAATGGCATGTCAACATTCATGGGTTATTTAATATATGGGGTTTCAAAGGTAATTTACGTTGTCTGCTATCTGACTCCATTCTGTTTTATTCTATTTTTACTTCACATTATCTTGCTGGTTTTACTTCTTGGATAAGAAGGCTGTAAAGGAATTATATGAAAGAAGACAGGAAGAGAAGATAGGAGGCTAAGATATCTTTTATATTTTGCCTTTATTTCTGGGTTCAACAACCATTCTGTGGGTGAGGAAATTCTTCCTGAATACAAATGAAATGGTTGTGTTTCTCAGTCAAGGTGTTAAAATGTGTTAGTCGTTTTTGGGTATATATGTCCAAATTTGGTGTTCAAGGCGTTAACAATGTGTTAGACACTTTTGGGGGGATATATCCATTATTCAGTGATTTCAGTTGTAGTTGTTAAGTCCATTATATAATGTCTTAGTTGTGATTTTGATGAGTCCATTATTTGATGATTTTAATCATGGGTCATAGGTAAAAGAGACGACTGCTACTAGTGGAAAGGTTCGCTAATGCGTCGTCTAAAGATAGACGCATGGTGTCTTTCACTAGTAGCAAGAAAGATTTAGGTGTTGTCACTCCACTGGTCGCTGCTAAATGAGAACAATCCTCTTTCTTTTGCTGAGAGGGTTCCTTCTTTGTGCATGCACTACCCCTTTTCCTGTCAGGGGCTTCTGGGAATTTCTGCATTTTTAAATTTATTTTTAATTCAATTTTGTTTTAATTTTTATTTTATTTATCTTTACTAATTCCCACAAATATCAAAGTCATTCTTGCAGAAAGACAGTAGTGGTATTATTTAACCCATAGCTGGGAGGATCAGGGCGTTTCAGACCTTCCCTAAGGGTATTAGTCTGAAGGTTAATCTAATAGCATTTCTAGAGTTTGAACTCACTTACTAGGAAGTTGCAGTCCAACATGTTAACCACAACACTACACACACTCTACCCTCATTATTTTCATTCCCGTTTATGAATAATAATTTGAATGGCTACCCACTATTTTTTAGCATCATCTCAAGTTCATATTTTGTCCTAGTGAAAATTTCTCTATCATTAGAGTTTACAGATAGTCTTTTGGGAATTTGTTTGAACACAGTAGGTGGGTAGTTAGAGGCTGTGTTTAAGTAGCATGGTGTATTGTAGTCTGTTTTATATAGTGATACCTTTTCTTATTGGATGTTAAACGTGACATCGAGATAATCTACCACCTTGAAGTTCATTTTGACTTCAAAGGTGAATCCAGATTCTTTGAAGAATTTTACAATATTTTCCTTATGGTGTCTATTTCCCTGCCATTTTTGCTCTTTATTCATCATCTTTCTAAAGACCTGTATTGCTTTTATCCACTCAATCCAAACTGAATGCAGATTCCCACTAACTTACAAAACAAGCAGTATAGTGGGTAGAGTGTTCGCCAATGGTCCGTGAGACCGGGATTCAATCCCAGGTTGCATCATACCAAAGACTTTAAAAATAGTACTTGATACCTTCTTGCTTAACACTCAGCAATATAAGGTATGTATCAAGGGTAAAGTGGAGCAATCCAGGGAAAGGAGTAGCACCTTCCCCTACACTTTGGTGTAGTAGCTATTGAAAAGGGAGCCTTCTAGTCTCCCTTGACTATGGTCACTAACTTATTTGTTCAGTAGATATGATTGTATGATTTCTTACCATATTTAAGGCTCCGAGTAAAATTTTCTTTTTCCATAGTAGGATAAAGGATTTTGATGTCAAACGGAGCAAATATATATTTTTCTTTATCATATTGTCATTAAACCAGTTAATGGTAGCCTACGTGCTTTTTTCCATTGGTTTACTTGGAATATTTTATGAAGAATGCTGTTTATGGTGTCATTTATGTTTTTACTTATCCTCTCAAACTGATTTTTTTGTAGGGTTTGGTTTCGTTTGGTTTCTTTGTTTAATGGCATATCAACTCTTTTTAGGTTATTTAATGCCAAAGCCATTATCCTAGAAGAACAGTACTGGTACTATTTAACCCATAGCTGGGAGGATAAGGCGGTTCATACCTTTCCCAAGGATATTTGCCCGAAAGTGAACGTAATAGCCCGACTGGAGTACGAACTCACATACTACGATTCCGCAGTCCATCGCTTTAACCATTGCACCATGAGGACACCCACTTTGTAGGGTTTATTAATCTACAAAATAGTTTAGTTTTGAAGTCGTCTTTGTTGTTTTACAAGGTGATGAAAGTTTGTCTTTACGTCAATAGTTTTGCAAAATGCAGTCTTCACTACAATGGTTTTGTAAAATGCAGACTTTACTTCAATGGTTTTGTAAAATGCAGACTTTACGTCAATGGTTTTGTAAAATGCAGTCTTTACTACCAATTGTTTTTCAAAATGCAGTCTTCACTACAATGGTTTTGTAAAATGCCGTCTTTACTACGATGATTTTGTAAAATGCAGCCTTTACAACCAATTGTTTTGGAAAATGCAGTCTTTACTTCAATGGTTTTGTAAAATGCAGTCTTTACTGTGATGGTTTTGTAAAATGCAGTCTTTACTGTGATGGTTTTGTAAAATGCAGTCTTTACTACGATGGGTTTATAAAATGCAGTCTTTATTTAAAGCTTGATGCCTCTTTTATTCCAAAGACAATGATGAAGTTTTCCAAAAGTACTCATAGCTTTAGCTATTTAGTTAACTCTCTCATCATCTAGAAATGCGCTGCTATTAACTTTGCTGTATAAGTATGAAAATGAATTCACATATTCCAGGGGTTTTTTCTATTGATAATACAAGGAGTGTTTGGAAATTTGTGGACTGGTCATTGCTGTTTTACACCTCTAATCTGCTAGTTGGTGAGTCTGGGCAGATGGGTAACTTTTTTTAAAATACTGCTGCTAAATCTAAAACAGTAATTCCTCATGTGGGGCACATAGTAATATTTTGCTGGGGCATGCAATAATTTGGTGGGGCTTGTTTTGAGACCAAGTTAATGACCTTTTAAGCTTCCTTCACGTGACTTGCCGTAAAATTTTGAAAATGTAAGAATTAAATACTATTCGGGGTGGGGGCATCAGAATTTTATAAATACCAAAGTGGAGCATGGCCTAAAATCAGTTGGGAACCACTGGTCTAAAAGCTTTACTCACATGGGAAAAATGATTGAGCCCTGTATCTCCTCAATTGATGTATCAACAAGAGCTTCCTCATCTGAGAATAAGAGGTTATAAATGATGTTTGTTTTGATAAGAGTTTTAACTTTAAATTGTAAAAGAGACCACCACTATCCCTGAATGAATATTTATATATATATATATGTATATATATATATATATATCATAATGTTGTGCTGCAAGCATGGATTTCCCTGACTATCCTTTGCCATTCATCTCTATCATCCATTGCATTCAGCTGGTGCTCAAGACAACATAAGTTCGAGCTGGATGTCCAACACCTGCTTGTCCATGTGAAGGGGTCAACAGGAGAACATCAGTTATAAACTGGCCCTTTTTTCTCTCAATTGTGTGATGGCTATCAGTAGAAGCTGGTTTCTTTTATAAAGTTGCCACCAGAAATAAATCTTTAATAACCAAATGAAAGTTTATTGAGTTTTTTCAATTGTACAAATTTCCCAACCCCTCCACTCAAGCTGGATATGACACAAGGTCAATTTTATAAGCGGAGTTTAACAGGTTTGAATTCAGAGTTTTCCTTCTCCTAGACTAGTTGCCTCACCAAGGCTGAAGAACCTAGTCTGCCCTACTATTTTACCCATAGCTGGAGGGAGAATAATTGGATTCATACCTTTCCCAAGGGTATTAGTGCTATGTGAAATGCAACCAGTCTCGTCCAGGATTTGAATTCATGTCGTCGTGTCCATTTCCTACGACGATAACCATTACACCATGGGCACCTCCACAATTTTTCAATTATATATATATAGTTTTCAACTAGCAATAACCACGCCTCGGAAAATCCTCATTAGCTATGATATCACCTCTGCGCAAAGCAGAGGCGATACCATAGCTAATAGCCAAATGACAGTTTGTTGAGTTTTTTCAATTATATATATATATATATATATATATATATATATATATATAATATGATATATATATATATATACTATTATTATTATTCTTATAATGATAATAATAATAATGATAATGAATAAATAAATATTAGATATATATGTATATATTTGATTCATGGAATTTAGACTGTGACCTCTAGGTTTCATGGAGTTTTTTGCAAAACAACAATCATCAGGCAGTTAAGAATATATATATATTGTCATCCAGAGACAGACTGTTTCATTGTATCATGACTCTTCAGTGTGGCTAGACATGTAGGATGCTTGAAGCTGGGATCAAAACCTGCCCAACTTTACGTTAGACTTAGTATCATACCACTCAGCCAGCAAGCAAACTGCGTCAGCGCAGGAATTATAAGCCAATGTGTAGTAATTTTAGTTTGTTTACATTTTTGCCTTACCGGATACAAGAGTGCTTAATTCATTTGAAGAGCTTTACATTTTGCGAGTGGCAGCTGTAAATTCCTTCACCAGAGTGCTCAAAAAGTACTTGGTCCAACCAAGAAGAAAATGAACACTTCTTTTTTTTTTTTTTTTCTTGAATTTTAGAGGTGAAGTGGAACACACACACCTTCGTCTAGAATCCAGGATTTGAACTCAAGTTTCCAAATCTATTTCCTATGAAGATAACTATTAAACTAATAATACTAATGTGGAGGTGCCAGTGGTGTAATGGACACGGCGACACAAGTTCAAATCCTACACCAGGCTAATTGCATTTCACAAAGCACTAATACCCTTGGGAAAGGTATGAATTAAATTATTCTCCCTCCAGCTATGGGTAAATAGTAGGACAGACTAGGTTCTTCAGCCTTGGTAAGGCAACTAGTCTAGGAGAAGGAAAACTCTGAATTCAAACCTGTTAAACTCTGTTTAAAAATTAACCTTATGTCATGTCCTGCCCGAGCGGAGGGGTTGGGAAATATGGATAACTATTATACTAAGAGTGTCTTTTATACTGTTTTGACTGAGTTAAAGTGAAAATGGTCCTGTTGTTTGTATGACATTGTGTTAGCCTTATGGACAAAATTTGTGTTTTCCAATTTATTTTTTTTTATTTAATTAAATTGAAAAATAAAAAAATGACGATGAAACACCTCATGACGATAAGTTAATTTTGAAAATGTCAGACAAAATAAGAATATCATAAGGAGGCCAATAACGATGGACACAATTTCTCTCTCTTTTTTTTTTTTTTTATTGTTTATTTGTTTTCTAAACATGGATGATAATTTGATCCTGGTTGTTGTAATAACTATTGTAGTTTTGTTAATGACAATTTTGATGATGCTGTTAAAGATGAGGCTGTAGAAAGATGGTGACATGTGGAGTGAGCTGAGGAGAGGGTTGCTGGAATCAGAGTCAGGAAAAGGATAACCAAGACATAGAATGAATAAAAGAAAAGAAGTGGGAGGAGACAAAGAATAAAAAGGGAGAAGAATCACAGAATGGTGATGATGGAGATGTTTGTGATGGTGATGGTGCTGCTGCTGCTGGTAATGCTGATTCAAGTGGTGATAGTGGTAGGGGTGGTGGCAGGTGTTGTATTATAGAAAGAGAGAGAAAAAGAAAAAGATTATCATAAAACTTCACCAATCATGATATTCAGAAAACAATTTTCTTGTGGACACGATGTGATAATCAAATAAAATATTTTTAATTTTCAAATTGAGATAATAATAAATTAAAATTGAGATGATGATAATAATAATGATGACAATAATAATAATAATAATAATAGTAATATTTTAAAAAGTTACCTGGCAGTTTTATCCTATATGAAATACAAATCATTGCACTTTGTGGACTTGCTTATCTCCTTAGGAGAGTACTATCAATGTGATTGGATAAATAACACCTAAAAGTCTCAGCAACATATATATATATATATATATATATATATATATATATATATATATATATATAATCTCTACCTGAAGTTTTTAGTATAGACTCAGTGAAGGATTGTAAGAAACTGAAAGTAAAGCTGAAAAGTCACTAATAATGATAAGAACAGTGATGATGATGATATATATATATATATATATATATATATATATATATATATATATAACCTTTAAAAACCTTTTTTATATGAAATTATTTGCTCTGTATTTAAATCGATTCTTATTGTTCATTGAGCTCTCTACAGGATTTCGAAATACAGGGATATTGAAGAAAGAAAATCCTAAAATAGAATCGTTCCCACCATCAGTCGACTTAGCTTTGGATAATATACATATATATATATAATATATATATAAAGAAAAAAATTATATATGTATAATATATATATATAAATTTTTTCTTTTTTTTGTTGGCCCAATGAAAGAAAGAAGTAAATACTTTAAAATTAATAGGTTCACAAGTGAATTTGGTTTTAGGTTATTTATTTTTTTCTTCTACATATATATATATATATATATATGTATATATATCATTACTGTCCTTATAATGTGCAAGTAATGATAAAATCAGTGACGATATATATATATGTACATATAAAGGTGGATTATATGTTCTTGTTGGTGACTGACACGGGCAGTTTAAAAATTGTCCATAATTTCTAATCTTATAATCTGAGTACATGATATACCTTCAACCATCATCGGTCATTATCGAGGATGTGGGTATGACAATGTTCTGGAGTTAAGGACATTCTCTGTGATCTAGGAAGTTTTTGAATAGAAGAGTTCATTACATATAAGTGATATCTTATATAAATGCATGGTCCATTGGTGCTGGTTTGAATGTGTTGAAATCATAGATCAGGATCACATGATTGTGAATACACTATATATGATATTATCACTTTTTTCATTTTTCAGATGTTATAATAACTGTGATGATATATATATATATATATATATATAAAACCTTCAAAAATTACTCATATTTTTTGTAATAATATTTATTTCAGCAGACCTCCATTTTAAAAAATGTTAGATCTGCATCTTTAGACAAAGAAATAATGAGAAATTTCTTATGAAGATTTAGAAAAAACCACAAAATTGAGGTTACCCTATCTCCCTAACCAAATTTCATTTGCTTTTTTATTTTTTATTTATTTATTAAGTAAAGACTAGGCCATATATATATATAGATAGATAGATAGATAGATAGATAGATAGATAGTGTTGATACAGAGTCAATAGCATTTGGTGACTAGTTAGAATTTCTCATCTCAACATATTGTTTTCGGATATTAAAATTCATATTCATGGGTGAGAAATCTACTTATTATTCATCGAGGGGTTTTATTTGATAAACATGGCTTTTGCTAATGGCCTGGGAAACCTGGTGTTCAATCCCAGGTTAAGTTATACCAAAGACTCAAAAAAGAGTAGTTGATGCCTCCTTGCTTAACACTCAGCATTATAAGGTACATATCAAGGGTAAAGTGGAGCGATCCAAGGAAAGGAGCCTTCATGTCACCCTCAACTGCAGTGTCCAATTTTACTTATATATATATATATATAAGATTGAATAGATACTAAGTCATGAGGACTTAGTGAATGTCAATTTCTCACTTATTCAGTCATCAGACCAATATCTTTAAAGTTACATTGATTGTAGGTGAGGAATCATATGTATAAAAGAACAAAAGAGTTGAATTACACCTCTTGGACCTCATCTAACCAGAACTGTCTGTAGTAATTTATCAGGTTTGGTTCTTTGGAATAGGTTTATTAAAGTCTTCAAATTTTCATTTTTTTTTTTTTAATTGCCATAACAATTGCTCTAAAAATTAATTAATTTTTCAGTTCAATTAATTAAAGAGTTTCCCAAGCAAGAAAAGTGGGGAAAGGAGCTAGATGAAGACTACGATGGTGATAGTGATAAAATGGCAATAACGGTGACTCACTAGATGAAGACGATGGTGTGCAAGATGATGTTAGAGATAATAAGAGAAGCGAGTATGATACAGATGAAGAATAGGGGAGGGTCAGTGGCAGTAAAGCTGTTTAAAATGATTATGTAGGAAGATGATGATGAGGGAAAGATGGAAAAGAAAGCTAGGGACAACAATGATTGAGTAATGAAAGGAAAGGGATTGATTCTGAAGATGGTGATTATGATGATTAAAAAAGAAGAGGTAGACAATTATGATGATTACATATGAAAAGAAGAAAAAGGGATATCACAAGAACGACTGTTTTTTTTAATTCGTCTATCATCTTTGCTCAAACATTCATACCAGACATTGGCATAATGGTTAGAGTGTTCGCCAATGGCTCGGGAGACCCGGGTTCAATCCCAGGTCGCGTAATACCAAAGACTTTAAAAATGGTACTTGATGCCTCCTTGCTTAACACTCAGCTTTATAAGATTCGGATCAAGGGTAAAGTGGAGAAATCCAGGGAAAGGAGTAGCGCCCTCCCCTACACCTTGGTGTAGTAGCTATCGAAAGGGGAGCCTTCGAGTCACCCTCGACTATGGTCGCCAACTTTACTTACTTACTTACCTAAATACTCCATCGTTGATACGTCATCCATTTTGAATTCATATTTGAATTTCATTTGTGATAATTTAAGTTAACTTTCTTTTTCAAGTGTTTGTTCAATATAAGTAAGTTGTCAGATTGTTATCAAGGGTGACCTGAAAGCTCCCTTTTCAATAGCTACTACACCGAGATGTTGGGGAGAGCGCTACTCCTTTCCCAAGATTACACCACTTACTCTTGGTCTGTAACTTATAATGCCTATTGTTAAGCAAGAAGGCATCAAATACCATTTTTGAGTCTTTGGTACGAGTTGACCTGAAATTGAACCCTGGTCTCCCAGGCCATTGGTGAATACACACCAAAATATGCATGCTTTGGCTGAAACTCTTCCAATGCCTCAGCAGAATATTTTTCTTTAAAAAGATAGGCTTTTTGATATTATATTTAGCCCTATCAAGGCTGGAAACTTAATGTGTATATATATATATATATACATATATATATCATAACATGACAACTGGAGGTGCTCATGGTGTAATGGTTATTATTATAGGAAGAGGACAGGGTAACCCAAGTTCAAATCCTGTACTAGGCTGTTTGCATTTCACATAACATCAATACCTTTGGGAAAGGTATGAATTCAACTATGGGTAAATAGTAGGGGAGACTGGGCTCTTTAATTTTAGTATGGCAACCAGTCTTGGAGAACAAAAACTATGAATATAAACTCTGCTTAAGAAATTGTCTTTGTGTCACATTCAGCTTGTGTGGAGGGGTTGGTATATATATATATATATATATATATATATATATATATATAAGATGACTGACAAAGATTTATGTCCTACTCATCTATGCATGAAGTTATGCCCACCCTGAAATTCCTTGAACAGCAAATAAATCCAACACTCCAAAACACAGGAGCATTTGTGTCTTCAAAAACATGTAATATATAAATATATGTATATATAAACATACATTAAAGAATATTGCAAGATACAAATAACTATATCTATCTAAAATGTTTGTTTGTATATAGATATATATTTTAAAATGAATAGGTCTGCAAATTAATTTGAATTGAAGGTTTTTATTTCATATAATTGTGCTGCACATTTTTCAAACTTTACAATTCTCTTCAGGAGATTAATAATGTGTAGGGTTGCCTCTGCTTCTAGCTTTATATATATATATATATATATATATATATAGTAAGTACCATTTTCCCCACATTATCACATAATGAACTCCGACAAGTATTGCCAACAAATGTAAATGATATTTTAGTATTGTCAATAGTTTTAAGAACTATTTTTTCACATTATTGTATTATAAGTACCCATCAGTATTAAGACTATAATTTTTACATTTATTATTATTATTATTATTGCAAAAGCTATCCAAAACCTAACATCCTTTTTATCATCTGCCCATAAATACTATACCACATAACCCTTGACAACACAATTATTATATATATAAAATAAATAAAAAGTAACATGATGATGATTTTAATCTTAATCATCATCAACACTCAACAAAATTCACCACAAAACAGACATTTCATATTTCCATCTAATAAACCTTTAACTACCATAAAGTTAGGTAGGATTAAAAGAGAAAATTAAATCATTCTGATTGCCAACAATCCATTTCCCCACCTCCTCCTCACTCACTTCTCCCTTCTCCCGTCTCATCCCTTCCCAACAACAGACAGCGGAAATATGTGAAAATGTGTAAAGATGCATGCCAGTATATATGCAAACGCGAGCAATGACACATACTCAAAAATATTAACATTCAATAGCACACAAACTGAGGCACAGATGCACACAAATAATCCTCACTTTTCGAACAAAAAATTAACCATATTAATCTTTTTCTTTTTTTTTTTAAACCTTCACTCTGTCTGATGAATGCAAAATGCATGAGACCCAGGGTTACAGATACCACCATGTAATATGATATATATATATATATATATATATATATATATATATATATATATATATATATATATATATATGTGTGTGTGTGTGTGTGTAAATGCTCTTTCTTTGGTATTGAGCACTATTTAACAATACTGCAACATTTGGTCCTCTGTTAACTCAACAAGTGAGCTAGTAAGAACCATAAACCACTTATGTATATATATATATATATATATATATATGTGTGTGTGCATGTGTGTTTGTATATGTATATATGTATGTAAATGCACTCATTACCTATGTGGTGTAACTGGTTATCATAATAAGATAATGTACTAGAAAAACCAAGTTCAAAACCTGGATGAGGCTGTTTGGGAAAGATATGTATCAATCTGTTCTTCCCCTACCAGTGATGGGTAAAAAAGCAAGACAGACTGGGCCCTCTAGCCTTGGTAAATCAACCTGTCCAGAAGAAAAAATTTTGAATCTAAAACCTGATGAGTGTTATTCAAGAAAATCGGTAGAACCATTCTATTATTTGCAGATCAAAAAAGTGTAGACCTTCAATATTATAAACAAATCACCTTTATTGGTAGTCCAGTGTTCAATTCAACTGTTAGGCCCTCATATGCCGAAATCAATAGAAAATTCCATCATTATATATATATATATATATATATATATATATATATATATATATAAGAGGCAACATCCCACAAAACAGTCGTTGTACAGCCACCTACCACCCATCATGAAAACCATCCAAATCAGATGAACAAGACATGTAGGACACTGCTGGAGAAGTAAGGATGAACTCATAAGCAATGTACTTCTATGGACCCCTTTCATATGGATAAGCAAGGGTTGGGCAAACAGCTAGAAGTTATCAACTACAGCTCTGTACTGATACAGGATGTAGCATGGAAGATCTTCCGGGAGCAATGGACAATAGAGATGAGTGCCGAGAGAGAGAGAGTCAGGGAAATCCATGCTAGCAGCACACCATGATAATATATATGATATATATGTTTGTTGTGGACCAGTAAAAGGTCTGGAAAAAAGACACGAACTCGGGATGACGTGAAACAAGTATATTGAACGAAAGTATAAATACAGCATAGGTAAAAGAGTGTTGAGCATCAGTCTGACTGCCAAAATGTTAGGCTGGAGTTAACTTAACAACAAGATGAATATTCTCCCAGTATTCATAGTAATAGGAAGAGTTCATTATGTAATATAATGGCCGAGGGATTTCGTTTTATGCCTTTGGGTTTAGTTAGGCTGAGAACTTTTTGGCTCAGTGCATGGGTTACTTAGGCGTAACATTAACACAGGTGTTCGTGCGCGCGGAGCAGACATGTCACTCAGAGATGTCACAGTAGCCCAGATGGCAAACAGGGCTAGCAAGTGCGACTGATGTCATGCACGAGAAGCGCGCAGAGGATTTGGGGATTTTGAAAAGTCGTTCAGTTGAGACCTGCCTTGGGAGAAGACAGTTGACTTTTGCTTGTTCATGGAGGCCTTGGGCAAGTGTCGCACGAGATGGGGGGGCAGATAAGAAACCCAGGATAGAAAGAATGTATATCTATCTCCTTATGTTGAAGAACCTTTAAACTCAAAGGTAATAAAAAGTTTTGTATCTGAACAAAGAAGTTGTAAGTGTTTTTCTTGGTTCGAGACCCTATGTACTATGTTATATATATATGAACATTATATGTCCATTTCACAAATGGCTGTATCTGGCTATGGTACAGTTATAATCCGTAAGGTAGGTACCATAACAATGATATTATAGACATATGCTGCTGCAGAACAACAACAGCTGTGTGGCCAACAAAATCTTCATCAGATGGTGACTCGGTAGTCAGGCATAGTTTTGAGGCCAAAACAACATTACCTTTAACCCAGAGTGCACCCAGCAGTATCTAACAATATCACTAGACTTTGTTGGTTTTCTGTCAAATCTTGAGAATGCCAATCAAAATGCTGCCTATTTGTTTACTCTTTTGTTGTATTCACAACATTAAAGCAGTGAAGTGTTAATTCAATGATGTAAGATTCAAATTGACTAGAATGTAACTAGACTGAATGAGAATGATATTTCCAGCAAAATTGTTTATACACATATGTATGCATATATACATGTGTGTGTATATATATATATATATATATATATATATATATATATATATATATGTACTTACCAACCCCTCTACATGAGCACGATACAACACCAGGTCATTTTTTTTTTAGTGGAATTTTGCAGGTTTGAATTCAGAAGTTTCCTTCTTCTAGACCAGTAACAAAACAAAGGTTAATAAGCCTCCCCAAATATATATATATATATATATATATATATATATATATATATAATGATATAAATGATTTATAACTTTTCATATATAAACAAAAATTGACTATTCAAAAAAAATACTAACTAATTGTAATTCAAGGTTTTATTTCTAATTTATGATATTTCGATAATTTTTTCAAAAATGTTAGATTATCTAAAGATTTCTAATTATGTGTGAAACTTTATTACAAATAGTTTTTATAGTAAGAATAACAATTTTGACATGTATATATGCATATATGTGACTGAAATATATATATATATATATATATATATATATATATATATATATAATACCTGATTTCTATTTTTAATCTACTTACTTATGTAATTCAGAATTATTAGCTTAGATATTTTATGTATTTCCAATGATACAGATACTACCCTTTGTTCCAAGATGGAAGAGTCAGTCCAGGGGTAAATAATCCCACAATAAATGATAGAGACTCTGCTAGTTGAAATAGAGGAGAGAAAATTCTAAGGTATGTTGATGATGATAATGATGAGGAAGTGAAGATTATGATGATTAAGAGGAATAACACAATGAGAGAGTTGTTAATGATGATGATGATGATTACAGTGAATCTAATAATTAATGGGAAATGATGTGAAATAAAAGATGAATGACATAATTATGAATGATTTACAAATAACAGCTTGTTGAAAAAAATGTGAGAATAATAATTAGTAAGAATAATAATCTATTTAACAATGATTTGGTAATAATTAATGATTAGAAGAAAAAAAAAGTTATAATGATTGCATTATAAAGAAAGGAAAGACAATGGTCATTATCGTGAAAAAAAAACCCCAGATTAGATGACAATGATATAAGAATGAGAGTGTAATGATGAAGATGGGGAAAGAAATTGATGATGATGATGATGATATATTAAGAATGATGGGTTAATGATGAAGATGGGGAAAGAAATTGATGATGATGATGATATATTAAGAATGATGGGTTAATGATGAAGATGGGAAAGAAATTGATGATGATGATGATATATTAAGAATGATGGGTTAATGATGAAGATGGGGAAAGAAATTGATGATGATGATGATATATTAAGAATGATGGGTTAATGATGAAGATGGGGAAAGAAATTGATGATGATGATATATTAAGAATGATGGGTTAATGATGAAGATGAGAAAGAGATTGATGATAATGATGACGATAATGATTATATAACCATAATGATGATGATGATATATATATATATATATATATATATATATATATATTTTGGGGTAGAAGTAATGGAGCAGTCAGTGATAATGTTATTTGAAGGGAAGAGACCTGTTACCTTTGCCTCACTGTGTGTGTATATATATATATATGGCTAATGATAATAAAAGAGAGAGAGACATGGATATTGTGAAAGAAAAGAGAATTATGATAATAACAGCCCTGATAATGACAATGATGATGATGATATATATATATATTGAGGGGTAGAAGTAATGGAGCAGTCAACGATAACATTAT
>CAUZXS010005418.1:0-32500 GCA_963585895.1 Sepioteuthis lessoniana | reverse complement strand
GATCTGCTTCCACTGTTCTCTTGTTTACACAGCTCTAACATCCTGTTTTAGAAATCCTTAATGGAAGGGTCTGTCAAATATCAATATGCAACACGAATACCTGGACCTTACCAGAGAATTGAAAAAGTTGTGGAACATGCAGATGACAGTGATACTGATCATATTCAGAGTCCTTGGAACAGTCTCCGAGAACAGGGTAAAACAGTGGTTGAACTAGAGATGAGGGGATGAATTAAAACCATCTAGATCACAACACTGTTAAAATTGGCTAGGATACTTACTTGGTTGGTTGTGTGGCCTATCAACCCTTATGGGTTATTTTATACCAAATCCTGTTAATATATATAAACATTAAATATATACAGATCCACAACCTCACAAATATTGACCATCCGTAGAATCCTTGAAGGTGTACGGGCAAAAAAACCTACAGGCGACATTACTATTTGTCATCTTTACCAAGGCCTTCGATTCCATTCACAGAGGGAAGATGGAACAAATCCTACTAGTATATGGCCTACCAAAAGAAACCGTAGCAGCAATAACAATTCTCTACAGAAACACCAAAGTGAAAGTACGTTCACCGGATGGAGACACAGAATACTTCGACATTGTAGCAGGAGTACTACAAGGGGACATGCTAGCCCCATACCTCTTTATCATCTGTCTAGACTATGTGCTAAGAACATTGATCGACAAAATCAGAGAAAATGGCTTCAAGCTGACAAAGAAGCAGAAGGTACCCCGCAAAAACAATTACTGATGCCGACTACGCTGATGACATAGCATTACTGGCGAATACACCTAACCAAGCTGAAACACTACTGCATAGTTTGGAACGAGCCGCCGCAGGCATTGGCCTCCATGTCAATGCACACAAAACTGAATATATGTGTTACAACCAAACAGGCGACATTTCCACACTAGACGGAACCTCTTTGAAACTAGTAGACAAATTCACCTACCTCGGAAGCAGCATCTCATCAACCGAAAAAGACATTGACACACGACTAACGAAAGCATGGACAGCTATCGATAGGCTCTTGATCATATGGAAATCAGACCTGACCGATAAAATGAAACGCAGTTTCTTCTAGGCAGCGGTCGTATCGATACTGCTATATGGATACACTACTTGGATGCTAACTAAACGGCTAAAGAAGCTAGACGGCAATTACACCAGGATGTAGAGAGCAATATAGAACAAGTCCTGGCGGCAACACCCCTCAAGGCACCAACTATACGGCCACCTGCCTCCCATCACAAAAACTATACAAGTTAGATGAACCAGACATGCAGGACACTGGTGGAGAAGCAAGGACGAACTCATCAGTGATGTACTCCTATGGACCCCTGCATATGGCCAAGTAAAAGCAGGATGACCAGCTCGAACATACATACAGCAGCTATGTGAGGATACGGATGTAGCCCTGAAGACCTGCCAGAAGTGATGAATGATAGGGAGAAGTGGTGAGAGAGGGTCAGGGATATCCGTCCTAGCGGCACGACATGATGATGATGAATGACGAAATATATACGATTTGTAAACAAATAGTTTGTCGGTAACAATTCTTAAACAAGCCAGAGCTCTTTCATTTGCTCATAGTTAAATGGTTTTGAGTATTGCTATTTATTGTTTGCACACAGTTAAGTAGTCTCAAGTATAGTAAATGATTAAATAATTCTCTTTGACTGATAGATGGGACCCAAACAGATACTATCACTGTGGATCAGAGTGGACCTGGGAGTATCTGCAATGAAATGGTACTCCATATTCTCCAAAGCACCAAGACTCAAATCTCATCACCAAATTGTTTCATGTCACATGCAGGAGACTCGTTGGGAGAGGTCTTACCCGTGTGCAGAGATGCAGTCGGCATATTCAACAGTCCCAGCTGACTGAGTTGAATACTTAGAAGAGTCCTGGAGACCTAAGTCATAAACGATCATTTAAAGCTGATGTGGAAAAGCTTATGAGTAAAATAATCAACAACATACATCTTTTCTTCCCTGCATGTATACAGAATAACCTACCCATGAACATGTACATTTGTATATATATTATATATATATATATTATACTTAATAGTTAAAGATTTTTTGCTCAGATATGACACAAGGCCGTATGAATGGGGCACCCAATTAGACTCGAACTCACTCATGAAAATTTGCTTGTCTAGCTGGCTAACCATTACACCACCGGAGGCGCCCTAAACAAAATATTTAAATTTACCATTCAAATAAGACTGTTTCAGTCATTTGCTTTTTTTTTTACTGAAAAATTAAACCCTTAAATTACGTCTTCAACTAGCTAAAATCGGTCACTTCATTAGTCTTTCTCTCCACCAATCACTACATGTCGAATTATGACTGATAGCCAATTAGTCACTTTGTGATTTTACTATAACTATTCAATAAAAAAAAAATGAAGCAAATGACTGAAACTTAGCCTTATCTGAATGGTGAATGTAAATATTGTCCTATTATGAAAAAATTAACAATCTGTTCTAATATTATTTTAATAGTAGTCGTATAAAAAAAAAAAAAAAAAAAAATCATATCCCCTCTGTTTTCTTTCATTTTGAACATTATATACCCCCTAATCATGAACATGAAAAAATAATTGATGAATTTACATTTTCTGCATGAGTTTAGGCTTGGTTATAATCTTGCTTCATGACAATGCTCTGCCATATCTTGCCAGGATGACAATGCTTGGCCATACTTGCAAGGAATGAAATTGCAGAAGCTCATTGACTTGGAATATGAGACTTTGCCACATCAACCATATTCTTCTGACTTCTCACCCAGCAACTATCATTTTTCAAGTGACTGGACAGTTTTTTTTTGCATCAAAAACATTCCATTTTAAAGGACAAGTAGAAACTGCATTTCAAGATTTTTTTGAGTTTTATTGTACAGGCATAAATAATCTTGATAATCGATGGTAGAAATGCATAGATGTTCAGCAATCATATTTTGATTGATTAAAACACAGTTTAAATTGATTCGTTCAGGAATAAAAGTTTATTCTAAAATTGGACATTATTTTCCAAACAACCTGATGGAACCAAGTTCAATGTTTACAAACAACTTGCATATGAAACCACTGTTTCTGGAGAAATAACAGATTTAAAAGCCCAAAAAAACAATACAACTTGAGTTTCAAATAACTATGGACCAGGGTGCTGAGTAGTCAGGTAATCAGCCAATTCCCAAGCGCTCAAATGGACCAGAGGGAGTTGAGTAATCAGGTAATAGGCCAATTCCCAAGGACCCAAATGGACCAGGAGGAAACTGAGTAGTCCAGTAATCAATCAATTCTCAAATGGACCAGGTGGAAGCTGAGTAGTCGGGTAATCAGTCAGGCACTAATTAGCCTCAAATGATGGTTGCTTGGTTTGGTTTTATGGCATATCAACCTTTGTAGGTTATTTAATGCCAAATCCATTTTTATACAAATAATCACTTCTATTTCAAACAATTCAGTTAAGCATGAGTACACAGTTTGTCAAAAACATTTCTATTTCAAACTATTCAGTTTATTGAAACAGTTCTAATTCAGCTAATTCAGTTCAATATACACACAGTTTAAATCTAAGTACAGTTTAATTGTCAAAAACATTTCTACTTTAAGCTATTCAGTTTAGTCAAACAGTTCTATTTCAAACAATTCAGTTTAGCATAACTAAAACTAAACTGCGTACTTAACCCATAGATAGGGCCCTATAAGCTGCTACCACTCCAGTCAGAGTAGACCGCTTCAAATAAATCAATATATTACAGCTAAAAGGTTTTAACACTATAAACCTTTGCAATTATATTGGTCTGGCAGCACTGGAAATAAATACCCCATTTCAAATGTTTAATGGTAGGCAAGATGTTTTAGTCGGGTTCTCACTCACCAAGGACCAATATTAACATCAGTATATTTGTGATATACTAACACTGAACAAAATGGAAGTAAAGACAAAATAAATTCAATGACACAAACAAGAACATTTGATGTCAGATATGCACAATGCAGGTGACATTACAAAGACGAATACACAAACTTATTCCATGGTAGAATTTTCCACACCTTGTTCCATAAACAAGCAGTATGTAGAAGAGGTACAAAATAGTAAAAGGCTTACTTGTAGGTAAGATGGCCAAGTTAATTTCCCATTTCCTGGCAGAGTCAGAGACAACATCTCTACTGGCAAATAGAGGTCGAGAATAGGTTTTTGGGACTGTCTAAAGGAGATAATTGTTATTTTATCCTTACAACGTTACCCCAATATATTTCACTATTTTTTGAGACATGGAGCTTTAGAAACAAATCTCTAATTAAGATTGTACATATCTGTTTGGAATAGAGGATCAACTGGGTGGGTTAAAGAGTTAGTAACCCTTTTCAAGTTGAAGTTACTGTTAGTTGACTCTTGCTAATGGGATTCGAATCTAACTAATTTTTTTTCCAATCTTTTCATGTTTGAAATGTTAAAAGATTTCTCGGAATTAATATGTGAAAAATAACTGTGTTCAAATAAAAGTCTTCTTGTTTTTTCTTAGGTTTAGAGGGAGGGGAGATTGATTTTAATGGCTTGTCAACCCACCACCACCAGGAGTTAAGGAATCGCCTTCATTATATGTTACCTTTTACATTTTTGAGTAGCTGTTTCTCAGAGTTTTTTGGCATACAGTCCTGTCGAATATGACTAATTTTTAAACATATATATTGCCACTCCGAATAAGGTGGGCCTGGGAGTAATGGCAAGGAAGAGATACCCAACACTCCCCAGATCTCCCAAAGTGAATGCAGTTTAGTGTCATACCCAAGATACCTCTTCTTGGTAGGGTCTTAATCCTCTTCAGGGTATTCAATCAGTATAGTTTAAGCCCAGCCGACAGGGCGATTCCTCCATTCACCCAAAAAAGAAGGCCTCTGATCAAAAACATAAGCTCAAATGATGGCAAGAAGACAAGATCAAACAATTTATTGTTCGTAGTTTGAATTCCAAAGAGAGTACTAGCTAAATCCCATTTGTGACCTTACGATGTGCTAAGCTTAGTAAATATATAGTTATTTAAGTATTGGTTTCGAATTGGTCTCTATCTAGGAATCCGAAGAAATGTACAAAAATGACTCTTGTGGACAATATGAAACTCTGTTCTAGTTTTAAGTTAACAGTCCCAACACTAAACGTTCAAAAAACGCACTGAAAATACATCCTATTTTGTTATAACACTGCCCTACGCTATAAAAATAAAACTGCTTCTATTTCGTTCCATAAAGTTGTCGCCTGTTCTTTTGATTTAATTTCAGCCCATTAAGTTTTCATATTGAACAAGTGTTGTCTGACGTCATACTTTTCTGTGTACATTTTCTCGCATTCCTCAAGAACAGTCACCAGTTCTGTACAAGTATCGTTATTTCCTAAGCGTGGCCAAGATTTAGCACAAAGTCTTTCAGTACAGAGTGCCCAATGAGGATCTAAGGCAGCTATAATAACTGATCAGCGAGATCAGCTTGCGGTTACACAACGGCGAAGCGTCTTAACTAAGTAAATATATTTATACTTTGTGTTAGATTTACGTACGTTGAAAATCTACCTAAGAGCAAAGGTGTGGAAACCAAAGGGACCTGTTTTACTTTGAATAGGCTTTCTTTACTTCAATGTACGGTAAAATTAAATCAGTCTTTTTTTTTTTTTTTTTGGTGGAGGGAGTCGAATGAAACCTTTTGACTATTAATCCTATGCTCTAACACTGAGTTTAACCAGTAGGTGTCTGTAACGTAGATCATCATTAAAAGTCGCCTTGATTGTTGTCATTCTCTGCTTTAAAAGTTTTGTTGACTCGGTCATTTCTGAGCACGACATAACTACACACGACGTGAAGAAACAACAAGTACTGTAAGCCAATCAATGTGCCAGATTAAACAAAGCTAAATAAATTACTAGACAAAACTTACAACAGAATCTTTATTCGCGTTGTCATTCTTGAGTTTTCTATAACATGAACCAGTGACCTATTCCCTAGTCACGTATAAAAGCATCAGTTTCCACGAGATCACCGAAGTTAAGCAGTGCTGAGTCAGCCTAAAATTAAGACGGGTGACCACTTCAGAAACAGCAGATTTCAGAAGCTACCTGGTTGATTAACAGATTTTAACTGCAAGTCAACCTGTCAAAGGTTATTTTATGCCAAGAGGTTGAGAAATCCCGTTTATTGTCCATTTATATTTACATTTTTTATATAGTTGACTCATAAGAGTTTTTTTTTTTTTTGGTGGGGGGCACACAGTTATATGATATCAAGTATTCCTATCTAATAAAAATAATTTGCACAAAATTTCATGGTTTCAAGTATTCTTATCTAATATCTTAAACACAATTATATGATTTCAAGTAATTATTGCAAACAATAATTATTTGTTTGTAATATTAATATGGATTCAGGTAAACAAATATAGCATCAAGTAACTATTCTTAACACAAATAATTTACTTTTATATGGTATCAAGTATTCCTATCAAATACTAATAATTTTCAAACAGATCTATATGATCTACAGCTAGGAACCTAACAGGTACTACCACTCCGAGGCAGAGTAATGGCGATAAAAGTGTACACCACACTTACCCAGATTTCTAAAACTTGAGCTGAGCAATCAAATGCAGTTCAGTGTGATACCAAGGATAGCCCTTTATAAGAGGGCCTTACCCCTCATCATTAGGGGATACAGTCAGCGTAATCTAAGCCCGACAGACAGAGTAAAGAAAGCTACCCGAGGCTTCTGTGCCAGACTAAGCAAATATAAGTAAATTCTATAACGAGGTTCGGATTCATCACGAATTTCTAAAGAACGAAATGAGCAGCTGAGGAAGTACAAGTCGAGTAGCATTTTTTTAACCTTTTAAAATACACACACAATTGATGAATTAGTTAAGGATTTTAGATTTAAAATTATATTTCTAAATTTGATAAACATCCACATCGATTTTTGTGTTCTGGTTTCAAGTTAGAACCGACTTAGTTTATGCTTGCCTAAATTTAAACTTTAGGCTTATAGACAGGTGCTATAATGTCTGTTTGTCACTTTCCAGATTTACTTTATTTGATGACGTAAATGAGTTAAATATGTTAATTTTTCCGATTTTATAAGCATTCTATTTATTTATTAACACAAGAGACGCTCAGCTGGTTTTCAGTCTTTCTTCGGCCATTTTTATTATTGATTGTCGGAGAATGTCAGTTTGTCTCAGAAGTTCGAGACTCATGTTCATAGTACGTTCCAATTTCCAGGGGGGGGTTGCTTTTGTTTTTTGTACACCATTATGCAATATCAATAATTGTTTAATTCTTATTGGTATATCAACTCCTAGCGGATTATTCAATGCCAACATTTGTACATTCCAATCTATATTCTACACAATTATATGGTTTCAAGTCTTTGTATAAAATACGAATAATTTTGAAATTGATCTATTTGATCCAAAGATGGAACCTTAACAGGTACCACTACTCCAGCTCAGAGTGAACCTGGGAATAATGTCCTCTGATCATATTTACCAACCCCTCCGCTCGGGCAGGATATGACACAAGGTCAGTTTTTAAGCGGAATTTAATAGGTTTGAATTCAGGGTTTTCCTTCTCCTAGACTAGTTGCCCCACCAAGGCTGAAGAACCTAGTCTGCCCTACTATTTACCCATAGCTGGAGGGAGAATATTTTGGATTCATAACTTTCCCAAGGGTATTAGTGCTATGTGAAATGCAATCAGTCAGGTCCAGGATTTGAACTCGTGTCGCCGTGTCCATATCCTGCGACGCTAACCATTACACCACGGGAATAATGTCCTCTGATCTCCAGAACTGGAGTCTCCCTTTTAAATGCAATTTAGCGTCATACTAACAACACTGTGATAACAAGTAATCCAATCTAATACAAATAATTTGCACACCGTTTCAACTAAATAATATTAATCACCCTGAGTAAACAATAATACCTTCAAGTAACTATTCTCAATACAAATATTTTACATACAGTTATATGGTATCAAGTTTTCCGATTTAATTAAAATAATTTGGACACAGTTCCAGGTAAATGATAATAATTGTTAGTTAAGAACTAGAGCTTCAAGAAATAGTTATATGGTATCAAGTATTCTTATAATTTTCAAACAAAATCTATTTGATACATTGATAAGATCCTAGCAGCCCTTTAGTAAAAGGTATTATCAGTCCAGATCGGCGTGAACTTGGATGTAATAGCAATGAAGGAGTACTCCCCCAGGGCTCCAGAACAGAGCCTCATCTTCTGATGCAGTTCAGAGCCATACAGAGGACATCCCTTTTTTGGTAGGGAGGATCTTACTCTTTGGCAGGGAATACAGCTAGGGTATATTCTTAGCCTTAGAAATAAGGTAGAATTTCTTAAAAACTTCTACTACTGGTTGAGTTTTATGCTAATATTGGTCTAGTGAGTGTTCACCAATGACCTCGGCAACCGGGGTTCAATTTCAGGTCGAGTCATACCAAAGACTCAAAAATGGTACTTGATACCTCCTTCCTTAACACTCAGCATTATAAGGTACGGATCAAGAGTAAAGTGGAGCAATCCCCTAAATCTCGGTGTAGTAGCTAATAAAAAGGGAGCCTTCGGGTCGCCCTCAACTACGATTGCCAACTTTACCTTTAATATATATAGTCTGTAAGCGAATAGTTTGCTGGTCATATTATTTTAAAACGCGCCAGAGCTCATTTGTTTTCACACAATTATATGGTTTCAAATATTGTTATCCAACACTAATAATTCCATTTAATATTAATCTCTTGTTGGCGAACAGTTATATTAGTTATTTGTTTTCACACAGTTAAATAGGTTCAAGTTTGCCATCTAACAGTAATAATTATATTTAATATGGATCATTCTTTTGCACATCGTTAAATGGTTTCAAGTATTCCTATCTAACCTATTTACCAACCCCTCCGCTCCGGGAGGATATGACACAAGGTCAATTTTTAAGCGGAGTTTAACAGGTTTGAATTCAGAGTTTTCCTTCTCCTAGACTAGTTGCTTCACCAAGGCTGAAGAACATAGTCTGCCCTACTATTTACCCATAGCTGGAGGGAGGATTATTGGATTCATACCTTTCCCAGGGGTATTAGTGCTATGTGAATCAGTCTCGTTTAGGATTTGAACTTTGTCCAATTCTTACGACGATAACCATTACACCACGGGCACTTCCTATCTAACACTAATAATTCTATTCAATATTAATCGTTTGCCTAACTATTAAGGTATGAGAATCGGCTGTGCTTTTTTTTTTTTACACGAGAAATGCATTAAATTAACTATTATACTTATTCACTAATCTAAGCCTAGTTGCGGCAAAGAGCCAGAAGTATAGAACGCCCAGTAAGAACCGAACTCCTTCACAATGGTTTGCTAATCTAGCTTGCTAACAATTACATTATGTGAAATGCACAAAACTGATTATTATAGGTTAGATTTTATACCAGCTACAGGCCTCTGACCTGAACCATTTGGTTAAAGAAAAAAAAAGCCTATATGAATGATAGTACTCAAATCATCTATGACTAATGACAGGAACGGCTTGAAATACATCTTCATCACAATGTCTCAAGAGCATCTAGAATAGATGTCCAAAACAGTCTGTTGAGCAAGCAAGGGAGACATTTGTATTTGAGAGCAAGAAACTTCTCAACACGTTCTGTTGTGACATAGCGAGCGTCGTTGCATATCCCTCTTATTGGTGTATACAAAAAAAAAAATAAGAAGAAGAAGAACCAACAAAAGCTAATATACACAAACGTTATCAGCGAATTTCAATGTTATCGAACTTAAAGAAAGTAAAAAAAAAAAAAAAAATGCGAGCGAATAAAGATTTATTTCTGATTTGGTTCCGTACTAAAATACTTAAAAATAGAGATATTTTTAGATAAAGAGAAAATTTCATACGATTCCTACGTTGAGGCCACAGCAGTTCTGTCAAGATGGATTTCACAAACTTCCAGAACCCTGTCGCAATGACCGATTAATTTAATCGGCATATCAACAAGTCTCGGGTTATTTTATGCCTAGAGGTTAGGGAATCGTGTTCATTGCCCATTTATATTTACATTTTTTTACGTAGTTATTTCTAAGGGATTTTCTTTTTGCACACAGTCAATACAAACAATTTTTAAAAAGATCTATTTGACTCAACGATGGTACTAATAGATAATACCACTCCAGGTCAGAGTTGACTTGGAAGTAATGTCAATGAAAGGGTACTCCACACTCCCCAAATCTTCAAAACTGAAGCCTCACCATCAGCTACCGTTTAGTATCATACTCATGACACCGCTTTTTGAGGACTCTTAACCATCTATATGAGATCCAGTCAGGGTATTCTAAGCCTCAAAATATAATGACCTTGACCATAGAAGGTCATAGAAAGTCAAGAAAAATATTTTGATGGTTAATAAATTCATCTAATAATTAATAGCTTATTTCATTAAATGAAATTTTTTTAAAAATCTTTTGAACATGACTAATAATTTGAATGTGAAAAATCATTTATATTAAAAATTCTTCATTTTCTTCATATCAAAATTGTCTGTCAAAACATTGAATAAAGAGAACAGTGTACTTTTCTAACTAGGAAGTCGACTAGTTGAATGGCTGGAAGGAAGATAAGATTCGGATAGAACTTTGATTGATTGATCATAATGTCAAGGGTTATTTTATGCCTAAAGATCAGGGATTCGTATTCATATTTACATTTTTGTGTAGTTTTTTTTTTTAATGTTTATTCACTTATTTATTTATTTTTGCACACTGTTCAATCGAATGAGAACAATTCTAACAAGATCTTAGACCCATTGATGGGATATCATAACATGTACTACTCTTGGATAGAGTGGATTTGGAAGGAATTGCAATGAAGGGGTATTCCACACTATCCAAATCTCCAAAACTGGAGCCTCACCATCAGATGCCGTATTCTGTCATACTCAAAACACCCCCCTTTTTAAGTGTGAAGGGTTTTACCCCTTTGCAAAAGGGTACAGTCAGCACATTTTAAGCTCTTCTGACAATGTTTTGGAGAAGACTTTATATTCAAATCCTTGAAAATGAAGTTATGGAACAACACATGTAACCTTATGTAAGAAAAGTTAGGTTAAAAAGGTTATTCAATTAACTTTTGTTGATATATATATATATAACACAGTTCATCATTAAGAAACTAGAAAATAATAGAAACACTTTTTTTTAAAATTCAAAACAGAATTATCATTCCGATGGTCAAGAATAATATCACGTGACCAAAAAAAGTAACTCCATTAAACTCTGTACACTCAATAAAAATCGATTGGAAGAACAATTTTATTAATTTTAACAATTAAAAATTGAACATTAATTAAAATAAGATCAAAAATAAACTTGATAAATAAGATTGAAATAAAATCAAAATGAAATCATAAATCCAAGTTAATAATCTTAATGATTTTTACTCATAAAATAAATAAAATTGATAAAATTTTATTCTGTTTTATTAGATATTCGTTTCATCTCCAAAAGACGACAAAGTTATTAAATGTTACTTTAAAAACGTATATGGAAAAAGAATTTGAGATTTTATTTATTTAATACAATAGATACTTTGCTTATGTCTCAGAAGAAGATAGATATCAGTTAAATTTCCATTTAATTTGATAAAGAAATTAAAACAAAACTAACCAAAATTCCTTATCTAGTAGTGGTGACCCCAGCATCGCATTCAACAAACTATCTTTTCTTTCGTGATCATCACTACATATTATATTTGCGTATAATACTCTCTTGTTTCTCTGTTCGAAAAAGTTTAGGGGAGAAAATAATCGAATAGTTCAAGATATTTTAAAACTGAGGCTTATAAAAAAAAAAAAAAAAAAGAGGCAGTGTTTTCGTAAACAGTGTTCTAGTCTTATTAATTAGTGATAATATCATTATGAATTATTAACAGCTCGGGTTACACTAATCTCAGTGAGTTTTTTTTTTTACCTTGTTAACAGAAATCTAAAAAGCATTTAAGTACATAGGATAAGAACAGATTAATTTGAGATAGTTGATTATTACAAAAGAGGCAAGCTTTAATTAGTACAAAGTTAAATTTCTTTCATACTTTCTTTTAAATATAAAATCAATACGTAGTATGCGTTCTAATTATTATTTTTTTTAAATAAGAATGTGCAGAAGAGACCTTAAGTTTAAAGTTCTCAGTTTAAAATCTATTTAAAAATATATATACATAGATATAAGATCTTGGATAGATATACTCGAAATAAAGTATGTCAACCCGTATGAAAAGTTTCTCATTTACCGTTTGAGATGGCGCCGACACTAAAGCAGGCTTGGTTGGTCTTTTTAGACCGCGACGGTTTAAATAAGTTA
Source organism: Sepioteuthis lessoniana (assembly GCA_963585895.1). Classification (NCBI taxonomy): domain Eukaryota; kingdom Metazoa; phylum Mollusca; class Cephalopoda; order Myopsida; family Loliginidae; genus Sepioteuthis; species Sepioteuthis lessoniana. The sequence continues at coordinate 20,076 of CAUZXS010005418.1, read as the reverse complement.
TACTGATTATTTAGATATAATATAATTTTTTAAATTCATTCTATTGTCTACTTTCTGAGGAACAGTATTTGAATAACTAAGCAAGCTTAATAAGCATTTGGTTACTTTTCTTTTTAAGAGACTATGTTGAAAAAAAGATAATCAGGTCGTTTTTAAAAAAGCGAAAACGAAAGTAAAAGTTGGACTTGTATTTTTAACCAATGGCAGCGTCGTAAAGTGAATAATAGCATTCTCATACAATTATGCTTGTACGCAACTACGCCTAGAACAGAGTTTTTTGGGATTTTTTTATTATTTAAATTCTTATTATCTACTAGGCTAATTAATCAATTTATCGATATCTCAAAGTTATTTAAACCAGTTTTACTACCCCCATCAGTAAAATCAATATAAATGAATAAATAAATACATAAAAAATATTTATCCCAACAAAGCCAAAAATTTCAACAATGACACATGTTCTCGAGTCACCAAAACGAACGTCACTTGTATTTAATCTTATAGTTTACGATTGTCATTTGCTATGAAAGAAAATGATCCCTCATTTAATGTCCAACCCACAAGATGATGGCAAACTACTACTACATAAAAATTAAATAGTAGCATTATCGAACTTTGTTCAAAAGAATCTTTCTAAAAAGTAGTGAATAATACGCATCATTCTATTAATTCCGAGGGGTTAATTTCTTTTTAATCATACGAGGACATTAAATCAAGATTCATATAACATCTGTTCATAATTTTCTATAATTTCATTCATTTTTAAAAACCTTTTCTTTACTTTTCCATTCCTAAAACTGATTATAGTTCTAGTAGCAGTAGTCTACCAAAGTAGTATAAAGTGATGTGAAAGAGAGTTTTAGCTCTAGTTATTTAGTAATTATATATATATATATATATGACCGACCTGAAATTATTTTACTATTCATGCTATCTTTCTTACGTATATGAACACACACACACACACACATATATATATATGTTGCATCTTTTTATATGCAAATAAGATGAAATAAATACTCAATAGTTGTGGTGATATCAGAAGTATTATTTTAAATGTAGAATTAGTGGATTTTATCACTTTCTATACATGATAAAAACTGTTCCACAAAAATGAGAAAAAATATTAGCTAATAATTAAGTGCTAGAAATAATTTTTACATGGAGGAATTTTTCAAAAAGTTGTTTAGGAGACTTAACATAAACCGTATATCAAACCTCGAATTGTTTTTTCTCGATCGGGTAGTGATATCCCCGCAAATAACCGATCTCAATAAATCTTCCTTTGAAAAAGATTAAAAACAAAAGACATTTTGCTTAAAGATATCAAAGAAATGTCAAACTCTGCTAACAGACAAAAGTATATATATATATATATGTGTGTGTGTGTGTGTGTGTTCATATACGTAAGAAAGATAGCATGAATAGTAAAATAATTTCAGGTCGGTCATAAAAAGGGGGTTTAATTTTTCAACTCAAGAATTCTCTTTTAATTGTTCAACTCTAGTTGGGATTTTCGAAATTAAAAAATTCTAAATATTAAATCAATCTTTTTCTTTTTTTTTTTTTTTTTTGGATTGAATATCAAGAAAAACAGTAAGCTATAAAATATTTTGTGTTTCTAATCTTTAACAACAGAAAACCAAAATAAAATATTTGGCACTCAAAAAGGAACAGAACATTTACTGATGAAGAAAGAATCGATTTCTGCATTTTTCCGTTAGTGAATAATTTTCTTCTTAACTAAACCACGTAAAAAGTTTCTCAAAAATATCAAATTCGTTCTAAATTAATATCAAGTAAAAATTAAAGGGAATCTACGATTTTTAAAACTCTAGAAAACCGACTTATCGGTTAAAATTTTTAAAAGAAATCTATTGTTTACTTTATGTACAGAAAAGGTCAAGCTAGCTCATGTGATAAGCCCGCAGCAGCTGTTACGACAAAACTGAAAATAAAACTTCAAGTTTACTAAAAGTTAAACTAAAAATATTTCATACGTATTTTCTAGAGCATAATTTATTTGTTGTGGGTTGAGAAGCTTTTATTTTTTAAAAACAAAACAGTAAATTCCTGGCCAAAGTTTCAAATTTTACTCAAGTTATCTGTCAAAAATAAGAACGATGATGGTGATGATAAAAGAAGTATATATGACTTACTTTCAGTTTCAATTTCTCGTTCAAAGCAAATACGGATTTCAAAAGCCTGATATTATGATAAAAGAACAGAAATTTACTTTTTATATTAAAGAATTTGTTAATAAAATCCTAACTTTGACAGATTTCAGTGTAATGAAATGTGATTACAACGAAGAATAAACGTAAAATGAGAACGAGACAACAACAACAAGATGGGTGATGTTGGCCTTTTTAAAAAGTAAAGATGAATTTAAAAAACAAAAAACAAACAAAAAACACTGGAACGGGAGAAAAAAAGTTTTGTTATTGTTTTTTTGTTTGTTTGTTGTTTTTTTTTTTTTTTTTTTTAAATAGGATTAATTATTGTTATTCCTTTCACGGAAGAAAAAAAGACGGAAGAAGAAAAAAAAGGGGGAGATACTCCAAATATCAGTTTTCACCCACATCATAACAAACATGACTTACACGCCGCAACATTACTTTTTAAAGAGAATTCGCCGATTGTTTTTAAAAAAATCTTTTTCAACTCAGCCTTCTCGCATCAAGAATCCTAAAAAAAACCGCGGGTGGGTTTGAGTGGGGTCATTATATTTGTTTACTTACCCAGAAAAGTGTGTATTATTTGAAATAGGATGTCGACCTCAGAAGTGCAGTGCATCCAATCGGTCGGCAACGCAATAATAGTAGTAGGAATAAGAGTATGAGGAGTGGGAGTAGAGATTAGAACCGTGGGAGGAGGACGCTGCTAGGCGCCTCAATTCACATCATCAGTAGTAATTGTGGTGGTAAACCAGCATTAATAGTTAAATGTCTGAAGTAGTTTTAATGGTCAATTGTTTGTAACTAGAGTTAAGAGTAATAAAAAAGTAAAGTAAATGATTATATTTGTTGCTTCTTTTTTAATGAATTGAGCAATTAGTAGCTGTGTATCGTTAAAAAAAAAGTGGTTATTTTTAGTTATTTTTTTAAAGTAGTATCATTCATTGCCGTCATTCATTCATTAATAAAAATGAATGTTGTTACTTATTAACTTAAAGTTATTAGCTGTATAGTTGGACTTAACTCAGTCACGAGTTAGTCATAAACTCCAGCATACTTTGTTGGTGGTTAAAAAAAAAATAAAAATAAAAAATAATAATTAGAATATGAAGAAGAAGAAAAGCACTGTCATGATCAGCTAGATTACTTAAGACAGCTGTAGAGACTTAGTTATTCAGACTTCAGTGAAAAACTCTCAAAGACTGAAGAAAAAAATAAAAATAAAAATAGAAATATGAAAATAAAAGAACGCAAAAAGATAGAATAATACTTGGACCTTGCCAGAGAACGAAAAAAAAAAAAAAAGATATAGAACATGAGGGTGACAATGACATCAATTGTAATTGAAATGGTTCCCAAAAGCTTGGGGAAAAAAGACTGGAGGAATTGGAAATCAGAGGAAGAATTGAGACCATTCAGAATACTTAGAAGAGTCTTGGAGATCTGAGGCTCAAGCTCCAATGAAAGACTACCAACTAACTCTGGCGTGAAACATTCACAAAGAGCAAAAGAAGAAGACCCCCAGCACTTAATATCAGATTGAGTACTGGAGACTTGCCGTCACTCAGACTCCTGTGAAAGACTACCAACAAACTCTTTGCCCAGTCACCTGGGGCTGTAGAATACACCGACTGCTTCTCTGCAGAAGCGTAACCCCCCCCCGCCAACGAGTGTCCTGGATATGACATGAAACAATCTGATGGTGAGGTTCCAGCAATGCGATAGCTTTGGGGAATACGGAGAACCCCTTCATTGCCATTGCTCCCAGGTCCACTCTGGCCTGGCGTAGTAGCACCTGATAGGGCCCTATCTATGGGTTAAATAGAATTAATGGCATACTTATGCTAACCTGAATTGTTTGATTAAACTGAATAGCTTGAAATAGAAATGTTTTTGACAAACTATACTTACATTTAAACTGCGTGCTTATGCTAAACTGAATTATTTGAAATAGAATTGTTTTTTTACATTGAAACTGTATTTACACTAAACTGAATTGTTTAACATAAAACTGTTTTGACATCTGTGTGTAAACAAAATCTGTACTTATACTAAGCTGAATTAGAACTGCTTGACTAAACTGAATAGCTAGAAATAGAAATATTTTTTCACAATTAAACTGTACTTATATTTAAACTGCGTGCTTATGCTAAACTGAATTATTTGAAATAGAACTGTTTTTTTACATTGAAACTGTATTTACACTAAACTGAATTGTTATATATAGAACTGTTTTGACATTTTACAATGTAGACAAAATCTGTACTTACGCTAAACTGAATTAACTGAATTAGAAATGTTTTTGACAATTAAACTATGTACTCATGCTAAACTGAATTGTTTGAAATAGAACTGATTATTTACATTAAAATGGATTTGGCGTTAAATAACCTAAAAAGGTTGATATGCCATAAAAACCAACCAACAAACTCTGGCATGAAACACTCACAAGGAGTAAAAAAAAGAAGATCCCCAGCACTTAATATCAGATTGAGTACTGGAGACTTGCCATCACTCAAACTTCAGTTAAAACTGGTGTAAAAAACCTCACAGAGCAAAAATAAAAATATAGTAGTTGTAATCAAAACTATAATTGCTAAACATGAATAATGTTTGTTTATTTCTCTTGTATTAGAAAAGTATTACTTTGCAAATGATAATGAAAGTTACAATGTCAGTTAATTGCTAGAGTCTCCTATGTTTTCTCTCATCCAAATGTAGCAAAGGAATATACGGCCATCTTAAAAACATAAATTTCCTACATTTTACTTGGTGGTCATTTACTAAGCTTAAGCAAGAAAGTAAGAATCAAACTCTTTAGCAAGTAAAAAATAAGCTCAATTAGCTAAGTTTGCTAACCATTACATTAGAGATCTTAGTTGGTAATATAGAATATAGGTCTGCTTTCTCTGTTAGTTGCTTTAGGTTTTATGGCATATCAATCATTGTAAGTTATTTAATGCCAAATCCTATTTATACATATATATTAAATATAGAGGATTTGGTTTGGTTTGGTTTGGTTTGGTTTGGTTGCATATCAACCATTGTAGGTTGTTTCATGTAAAATCTTCTTTATACATATATATTAAATATATGGTTTGGTTTGGTTTTATGGCACATCAACCATTGTAGATTATTTAATGCCAAATCATATATATATATATATATATATATATGATTTGTAAACACATTTTGTTGATAACATTCTTAAATGAGGCAGAGCTCTTTTTTGCACACAGTTAAATGGTTTCAAGTACTAGTATATAACAATCACAATTTAACATCAGTCATTTTTTTGCACACAGTTTGTTCTATTTGACCCATAGATAAGACCCTATCAAGTGCTACCACTCTGGGTCAGAGTGGACCTGGGAGCAATGGCAATGAAGGGGTACTCCATATTTTCTGAATCTCCAAGGCTGGAGCCTTACCATTAGATGGTTTAATGTAGTATCCAGGATACTCGTTGTAGTGAGATGGTCTTACCTCTCTGCAGTGATGCAGTTGGTGTATTCTACTGGGCTGTCTTTGTTTAATGGCATATAAATCTCTATCTGGGTTATCTAATATCAAAGCCATCCATGTAGAACAGTATGTTACATAATAGATAAGTGAGATCTATTTTTGACAAGTAGAGTTACACTCAAGTTGAGTCCCGAGCGGAAAGATACATTAAGTTAAACCAGTATGATGGAAAACTGTTGAACTTAGGATCAATCTGAGATCACATATCTGATTGGATAGTTTAAGTCAGGTGACAAAAACAGTTCTAGAGTTAGAAAGTTAGGGAGAAAGTCAATACGAGAGGTTGAGCTTTTCATCTTGCATTCACTGATTCCCTGTTCAGACCAAGTAATTAAAAGTCACCAATGAATAAAAACAAAATGCATACATAAATTTGAGGTTGAATTTTCCTTCTTTATTAACAAATAAGAACAAAGATGGAAACACACACAGGAGACATCAGAGTGACCAAAGTAATAAGACAACTGACCAGAGAAGAGATGAAGTGAAGAACAAACTAAAGTAAGGTGAGGAGATGAGAGCTGACTGATAGTTGGTTGGTTGGGGTTTATGGCATATCAACCATTGTAGGTTATTTAATGCCAAATCCATTTTTATACATATAATTAGTTCTATTTCAAACAATTTAGTTTAGCCTAATCACACTGTTTAGTTCTATTTAACCCATAAGTAGGACCCTATCAGGTGTTACCACTCGGAGCCAGAGTGGACCTGGGAGCAATAGCAATACAGAGGTACTCCACATTCCCCTAAGCTCCAGCATTACTGGAGCCTCACCATCAGATTGTTTAGTGTCATATCTAGAACACTCGTTGGGTGAGTCTTTTCCCTCTGCAGGGATGCAGTCAGTGTATTCTACAGCCCCAGCCAACTGGACCAAACTCATAGTAGACTAAGTCCCATATAAATGTAAAGTACATGAGCCAACCAAAGGGCGATACAGCAAGTAGTCGTACTATGTAACCCTTAGCAGGAGGGATCAAGGAGTGCATACCTTTCCCAAGGGTATTAGTCCAAAAAAGAGTGTAATAGCATCATAAGAGTTCAAACTAGTTTACTACGATGTCACCGTCCTGTATATTAGCTACTAAATTCCAAGGAATCTCCCCGAAAATACTTTTGGTATCTGAAGGCAATATGAATTTAAAATTAAATAGTACAATTCAAAATTTCATTACTATAGATTAATTTAGTTTTGTTTGGTTTTATGGCATATCAACCATTGTAGGTTATTTAATACCAAATCCTATATATATATATATATATATATATATAGATATGTATTAAATATGTAGGATTTGGTTGGGTTGGGTTTTATGGCATATCAATCATTGTAGGTTATTTAATGCCAAATCCTATATATATTATATAGGATTTGGTTTGGTTGTGTTTTATGGCATATCAACCATTGCAGGTTATTTAATGCCAAATTCTCTCTGTACATATATAACAAATTGTTGTAGGTGATACACCTATGACCAAAATAATGGACTTACCCAAAGGGTATATTAATCAAGAACTAAGCTGGTAGAGAGAGCAGCAGCAGCAGCTATAGTAAGCACCTCGTCTGTCTTCATGTACATTGAACCAAGGAAACCCTCCTCAGAGACTTGGATACATTTGTGTGGCACTCATATCTCTGTGTTGAGTTATTTATTTATTGACCCTTAATAATCGGTGATAGCACAAATATATATAAGTAAACACATTTTGTTGATATTTCTTAAACAAGCCTAAGCTCACCTATTTTGCACAGTTAAATGGTTTAAAATATTTCTAAAACAAAAAATTCTTTTTACTATTCATCATTTGTTTGCACACAGTCAAATGGTTCCAGGTATTGCTTTGTTGAACCAATATTTCAATTTAGGCACACAGTAAAACAGTATCAAGTATTCCTATTCAACACTAATAATTCTATTCAACATTACTCATTCCTTTTGCACACAGTCAAATGGTTTCAAGTATTGCTATGTATCACTAACAATTCAATTTAACATCAGTCATTTATTTACACCCAGATAAATGATCAGTTTTATTTTTAACAATTCAATTTAACTTAAGTCATTTGTTTGCATGCAGCTTAAATATAAAACAGTTCTATTTGACCCATAGATAGGACACTATCAGGTGCTACCACTTTGGGCCAAAGTGGACTAGGGAATGATGGCAATAAAAGGGTTCTCTACATTCCCCAAAGCTCCAGAACTGGAGCCGCACCATCAGGTAGTTTAGTGTCATATACAGGACACTCGTGGGGGGGGGAGCGTTGACCCAAAGGCTTCCTTTCTAATAGATACTACATCGAGGTGTAGGTGAGAGTGCTACTCTATTCCCTGGATTGCTCCATTTTACCCTTGATCCTTACCTTATAATGCTGAGTTTTAACCAAGGAGGTATCAAGTACCCTTTTTTGAGTCAACCTATGATTGAACCCAGGTCTCTCGGACCATTGGTGAACATCTCATTAGGTCAATGGCCTGGTGGCTACACTATAGACTGAGTTAATTAGATAATTAAATAAACACACAATTAGTATTGTATTATACTAGAACACCTCAGATGGTGTAATAGTTAAACAAGGTAGACCAGCCAACCTTCATGACTGAGTTTGAATCTCATTGGTCATCTCATTTATACAGCCATGTGACACACCTGAGCAAAAAGCTTAATAAATTAGTAGTATCATGTGATACTCTTCACTACAATACATTTTTATTATCACTAGTATGAACTACACTCATGCCTGCCTTGCAGAGGGTAAGATCCACATCCGCAAGGATCCTCCTGAGTATGACACTCAACTGCATCAAGTGATGAGGCTTCAGTTCTAAAGTTCTGGGAAGTCTAAAATATCTCTTCATATTACTCCCAGGTCCATTCTGAGATGCAGTTTAATACATGTTAGAATCCCGTCTATGGATTAAATAAATTGATCTAAAAAGGATTAGTATTAGAGAAGACTACTTAATGCCATATAACCGTAAGTTACTTGGTTTGGTTTGGTTTTATGGCATATCAACCATTGTAGGTTATTTAATGCCAAATCTTCTTTATACATATATGAGGATCATTAAATAAGATTCCAGACTTTTTCGTATGGGCACTTTCATTGATAGTACACACATGAAACTCTAGTCCCCTTCGAGGTTATCTCTTCCGGCTGCAATGCACTTGTTATACCATTCCAACAACTTCTGGAAGGCCCTATTGGAAGTCCTCTTGTGTGACCGTGTCAATGACCTTCGCCATAGTCTCTTTCATCTCCTCAATTGTCTCATAACGACAGGTTAGGGAATAACCAAAAGTCGCAGAGAGCAACCTCTGGACTATAGGGAGGGTGAGGAACTGTCTTGATGCCCATCTTGCTCAAGTAGTCAGTGACAAGGATGGAGTTGTGGACTGGTGTATTGTCCTCGTGGAAATGCCACTGACCCGATTTGAAGAGTGCTGGCCTCTTCCCAAGGAATCTCTTCCTGAACTCCCTTACAACCTCAACATAGTAACCCTAAACCTAACCCTTTGGCCAATCAACTCTGGTGTATTGACTTCTTCACTCCTCCCACACCTCTCATCATCCCTCACAGACTCCCTCCCTGCCTTCCTTGAATCGTTTTTTTTTAATTGTGTTTTAAACTTGGAAAAAACACCACAGAAACGTATGGAATGCTTCAGACTAATTTTCGAGCATCAGTTTTTGAGTGGCACTTATGCTTATGTTTTTTCTACATTTAAAACACAATTTTATTGCATATCGTTCTTCTAAAGTGTCCTCACATCCAGATTGCATTTTTGAAATTCACAAGCTGTAACAATTAGGCTTTAGTAGGGTGTATTCTAATTGCTGCTGTAGTTGTTTCAGGTTGTAGAACCTGAAATCATAAAAATTGGTCAGTCATCTCATAAGATGTATAGCAATAAGATACTGAATTTTCAAGAGTCTACAACAATTTTAAATGCCTGTACAAAAAAAGTCTGGAAATTATTGAATACACCACATATATTAAATACATAGGATTTGGTTTGATTATTTTTGGTTTGGTTTTATGGCATATCAACGATTGTAGGTTATTTAATGCCAAATTTAGTTCATAGATATATTTTAGATTTACATGATTTGTCCAAGTATTCTTATGTATCCCTAATAATTCAATTAAACATCAGTCGTTTGTTTACACACAGTTAAATGATCAAACAGTTCTATTTCAAACAATTCAACTCAGCATTAGTCATTTGTTTGCACTCTGTTTAAAAGTCAAACAGTTCTATTTGATCCATAGATAGGAACTAGTCAGGTGCTACTACTCCAGGTCATAGTGGGCTTGGGAGTGATGACAATGAAGGGGTACTCCACATTCCCCAAAGCTCCAGCATAACTGGAGCCTCACTATTAGATAGTTTAATATCATATGCAGGACACTCATTGGTAGAGCGTCTTACTCTTTTGCAGAGATGCACTTGGTGTATTCTGAGCTGTGTAAATTATTTGTATTAACAATAATTACTAGAATCTATAATTGTTTAGTAAGGATTATAATTCATATCAGCTCATTGGCCTAGTGGGTAGAGTGTTCGCCAATGGTCCGGGAGATCTGGATTCAATCCCAGGTCATGTCATACCAAAGACTTTAAAAATGGTACTTGATACCTCCTTGCTTAACACTCAGCAATATAAGGTACGTATCAAGGGTAAAATGGAGCAACACAGCGAAAGGAGTAGCACCCTCTCCTATACCTCGGTGTAGTAGCTAATGAAAAGGGAGCCTTCTGGTTGTTGCATATTGACCTACGACCCGGCCGGGCGGTCAAAATAGGAAATGCACCCGAGTAAATAACAGGTGCATCCGGTCGAGAAATATCAGGATATTATAACCTTGACCGTGGACAGGTTGAATGAGTGTCCACAAGAAGAAGGTGGGCGTTGAACTATTATATAACTCAGTGCACAGGAAATTCAATCAGTTTGGAGATCAGACGAGTTGGAGATAAGATGCGGTAGAGAAAACCAGCACCCAGAGAGGCTGGGCCCCCAGGTCCCCAGTTGACCAACCCAGGCGAACAGGAAAGAAACGCTGATGGCCATAAGAGTGGGGGGTCAATATGTTGCAGTTCTGTTCGGTCGCCAGCTCGCTCTCACACACAACCCTTTCAAATAAAGTGAGAGATATATTTTTCTTAAGAACTGTGTCTCTCGTCTTTATTGTGTTATGTTCTGCATGCAGATGTATATGCATATGTGTTTGTATAGTTGGTCATGTCTATACGACATGGTCATCCTCTCCTATACCTCGGTGTAGTGGCTAATGAAAAGGGAGCTTTCTGGTCACCCTCAACTACGGTCGCCAACTTTACTTTTTACTTTACTTATAACCATATAACTGTGTGCAAACAAATGATTATAATGAAATAGAAATAATTACTTGAAATCATGTGATGAATAGTATTTTATAGGAATACTTGAAACCCCACAAATGTGTGTAAATTATTTGTATTAGATATGAATACTTGAGATCATAAAAAAACAAAAGTCTGAAGAAATAACGACACTAAAAATATAAATGCAAACATAAAATGAACCTGATTCCCTAACCTCTTGGCACAAAACAACCCTAGGTTGGTTGACCTGCCATTAAAATCAAACAATCTAATTATCACTATTATCATAAAAAAAAAACAAACTTGTAATGAAACTTAAAAAAGAACGAAAAAATAATCACAAAAAGTACAAATAATCAATATTTCATCAAAATCTATATGTGAGTGACATACTCAAAATTTGTTTCTTTTATTTTTAGAATATCTAAAATACAAGGAGATACTTTTCTTTTTTCTTTTTTACAACAGAAGCTCTGAAGTCTAAATTTTAATATTCATTAAGTATAGTATATAATACTGTGGAGTTTGGGGCTATACTTTTCATACGAATAGCCACTTCAAATCCAAAGAAATGTTAGTGATATATGGAATATTAACGGGTACCTCGCATGGAGTAATAGGAAACAAGGTAGACTACCAGACCATTACTAATGAGTTTGATCCTTGATGGGAGCTCCCTATTTTAAGGCCTTGAGCCAAACTAAGTAAAAGACTATATAGAATAACAATTATGATGACATACTGAAACTTTTTAAGATGTAATTAGTCATTTAAAAATACCAATAAATACCTATTCTTTTTTTTTGTTTAGTCATTTAAAAATACCAATAAATACCTATTCTTTTTTTTGTTTAGTCATTTAAAAATACCAATAAATACCTATAGATTAATTCTAATCACTCTAAGTAGGATAATTATATAAACAATTATTATACTTACAATGTTAGTTAGAATTTTAGTTTAACAAATTATGTGAGAAATTAAGTGACTGAAAGTATATATATATATATATATATATATATATATATATATGCATGGTCATGAAAAAGTCTTTGGTTTGGTTTGGTTTTATGGCATATCAACCTTTGTAGGTTATTTAACGCCAAATCCATTTTTATGTAAATAATCTGTTGTATTGAAAACAGTTCAGTTTAGCATAAGTACAGTTTAATTGTCAAAAACATTTACATTTAAAACTATTCAAGCAGTTATATGTAATAATTCAGTTAAGTGTAAATACAGTTTTTAATGTCGAAAAACAGTTCTATTTCAAATAATTCAGTTAAGCATAAGCACACAGTTTAAGTGTAAGTACGGTTTAATTGTCGAAAACGTTTCTATTTCAAGCTATTCAGTTTACTCAATTCATTTTAGCATAAGTATGCTTAAAAGTCATTTCTATTTCAAACTATTCAGTTTTACTCAAACAATTCATTTTAGCATAAGTATGCTGTTAATTCTATTTAACCCATAGATAGGACCCTTATCAGGTGCTACCACTCCAGGCCAGAGTGGACCTGGGAGCGATGGCAATGAAGGGGTACTCCGCATTCCCCAAAGCTCCAGCATTGCTGGAACCTCACCATCAGATTGTTTAGTGTCATATCCAGGACACTCGTTGGGGGGGGGGTCTTACCCCTCTGCAGAGGTGCAGTCAGTGTATTCTACAGCCCCAGCTGACTGGGCAAATGAAAAAGTCTCTCCTTCACAATACCATGAATGCCAAAAAGTACCTTGCTATGCTGTAAGATAAAATTTGGCCAGTTATCAGTACTTGAAAGAATATAGAAAATTTTTCATGCAAGATGGTGCTCCTCCACGTTTTGCTAGTGTTTTTCATAAATGGCTTGAATGCACACTTCCCTGGGAGATGAATGGTTTGCTTGTTTGTTTGGGGTTTATGGTATATCAACCCTTATGGGTTATTTAATGCCAAATCTATTTTCATGCAAACAATTCAGTTTATCATAAGTACACAATTAAATTGTCAAAAATTTCAAGTTATTCAGTTTAGTCAAACAATTCTAATTCAAACAATTCAGTTTAGTATAAGTATAGTTTTTGTCCTCACCGTTAAATGTCAAAGCAGTTCTATTTCAAACAATTCAGTTTAGCATAAGAGCAGTTTCAAAGTCAAAAACAGTTCTATTTTAAGTAATTTAGTTTAGCATAAGTACACAGTTTAGCTCTATTTGACGCAGAGATAGGGCCCTATGAGGTGCTACCACTCCAGGCCAGAGTAGCCCCGGGAGCTATGGCAATAAAGGGGTACTCTGCATTTCCCAAAACTCCAGCATTACTGGAATCTTACCATCAGATAGTTTAGTGTCATATCCAGGACACATGTTGAGAGGCTCTTACTCCTCTGCAGAGGTGCAGTCGGTGTTATTCTACAGCCCTAGCTGACTGGGCAAGGGATATGAATGGCTTGTCATGGTCCACATGGGTGGCCAACCAGAAGCCCTGACTTAATAACACACTACTTTTTTCTTTGGGGTTGTTGAAAGGAGTAAGTCTACTCTACCAAACCGATGACTTTGAAAGAACTTGAAGGGCGAATACAAGAAGTTATGTCCGCCATCCTGCAAGAGTTCCTGATGAAATCAGTTGATGTGGTTCCAAAGCAGCTTGAGAAGCTGGTGGATATTTTTAGTGCACATATCAAATTTTAAATAAAACTCCTTGCTACACACTTTCTTCTCCCATTCATTTCAAGTAGAAATTATAATTAACAAATAAATTATGAATACTTTAAAATAGGGAGTTAATTTTTAATCACTCCTCTGTGTGTGTGTGTATATATATATATATGTATAGTGGCTATGAGGTGGAGTTATAAAAAAAATCAACACAGTTAAAATTACAAAATCATTCAATTCCTGTTTTTCAAAACATATATAAACATCTCTCCTCTCCAATATATATGTGTATGTGTAAGTGCCTGTGGTGTAATGGTTATCATCATGTGAAATGGACATAGCGACAAGTTCAAATCCTGAAGAGGTTGATTGCATTTCACATAGCACTAATACTCTTGAAAAAGGTATGAATCAAATTATTCTCCTTTCAGCTATGGGTAAATAGTAGGGCAGACAGAGTTCTTTAGCCTTTGTTGGGCAACCAATCTAGGAGAAGGAAAACTGAATTCAAACCTGTTAAACTGCTTAAAAGATGACCTTGTGTCATATCCTGCCACTGTCAAGAGCTTGGTATATATATGAAGTACTGCACACAAATAAGTACACATATTATAATTTCTAATATAATCCTAATTTCCTTCTAGACTAAAGATTCAAGTAATTTATCATTTCTTGTAGAACATTATACAAAATGGATATTATTGTTGCATACCAGAAGGTAAAAGGAAGAGACAACCACACATTTTTTTTGTTTTTAATAATGAAAAGTAGGACAGACTAGGTTCTTCAGCCTTGGTGAGGCAACTAGTCTAAGAGAAGGAAAACTCTGAATTCAAACCTGTTAAACTCCGCTTAAAAATTGACCTTGTGTCATATCCAGCCTGAGCGGAGGGGTTGGTAAATAGGATAATGAAAAGGTACAAAATTAGTTGGTGAAATAGTTGCACGGGGAGACAGAAAACAGCTAAGATTTACATCAGAGAGAGAGAGAGAGAGAGAGAGATGATATCTACAGAGGACCTTTCTTCTTCATTCTGCCTCCACATGACTGAACTGACTTAAAACATTTTTCTTTTTCGTGCTTCTTTCATGAGATTTGTACAGGTCCATTCAACAAATGTGGCTTTTACTAGCCACTCCTATTTTCTTCTGGGATCATATCCGCTTTCAACTTGGCAAGTTTTGTATATTTCAGACTTTTCTCTAACTCTCAACCCTGGGCCAAAATCTTCAGTCATGGTAACTCTTCCTGTTATCATGTCACCTATGCAATTCACACGGCATTTACTCTGTCTGAAGGGAGAATAATTGGATTCATACCTTTTCCAAGGGTATTAGTTCTATGTGAAATGCAATCAACCTCTCCAGGATTTGAACTTTTTATTTTATTTTAAGACACAGGTGCATCCTGTTTTGATATACACATAACCTATACGGCTTGTCAAAGGTCAAACACCTAGCATTAATTAGCATTAGTGGGTAGAGTGTCTGCCAATGGTCTGGGAGACCTGGGTTCAATCCCAGGTCACCTCATACCAAAGACTTTAAAAATAGTACTTGATACCCCCTTACTTAACACTCAGCAATATAAGGTACGTATCAAGGGTAAAGTGGAACAATTCAGGGAAAGGAGTAGCGCCCTCCCCTACACCTCAGTGTAGTAGCTATCGAAAAGGGAGCCTTCTGGTCATCCACAACTTAGCTGGCCTTTTGGCTGGGCCGTCTGGCATTCGTGTCAGATGGTGTATCAATCAATGGCAGATTCGAGGCCGAAAGGCCCCCAACTTCGGTTGAGCCACCTTCAGGTGGGCAAGCTGCAACCTTTGTCCCCTATGTATAGCACTAGACCTTGCTGTCTAGTTTAAGCTATAACCTGGCATACGTGCCCGGATCCAGTTTGTGAAACTGCTTGCCTCATTAGAGCCACATTACACTTAGTGGATCGATGAGCAGCACAGACCAGCAGGGTTCGAGTCTCGGCTCATTCCTGACCTTCCCCTCCCCTTTATCTCCACTTTAATCGGCCTTCGGGCTTTTGACCTTGTCTCAAGTCCTGTCTGGTGGGAGGCAGCGACAAATATTTCAACTAAGGTCACCAACTTCACTTTTACTTACTTATATATTACCAAATATATATTACCAATATTGAAACTACATTGTAAACAAAAATAAAATATCAACTCCTCTGTAATCAAGACATTAATTGCGAAAATATACATAGAAAGGGATTACATTCTTTTTTCTACATAGTAGAGTTCAATTATAAATAAACATAATAATATTCATTTAATTGTTTTGTTTTGTTTTTGTTTTGTTTTACGGTATATCAACCACAAGGGGTCATTTAATGCCGGTTCAGTTTTTGAGGTAAATTGATGTTATTTCATTTTTTATTATATTTTTACTATATTTTGTGGAGAAAAAAATTTGTGGGGGGCGAGTATTTCTTTAAACACACTTCTTTCCATATATTTTGTTTACTATAAGTATTTTTTTAACATTTTTTGTGGGGAAGTTGTTTTTTTTTAATTTTGCTGTACGGGTGAACTTCTTTTAAGTATCCGAGTAAGTTTTTTGGGTTTGTTTCATAGAAAATTTGTTTTAAGTTTGTTGTAAGGTAATATTTTTGTCGTATTAGTTCTAGGTCGATGCATTCTGTTAATATGTGTTTAATAGTATACGGCTTTTGGCATGGTATGCAATATGGGACCTCTTCTTTTTTGAGGAGGTATGAATGGGTAATGTGTGAGTGTCCTATTCTTAATCTTGATAATATTATTTCTTCTTTTCTAGAGATTTTGGTTTGATTTTTTTGTGATTTTCCAATTTGAGGCATTATTTCGTGTAGTTTGTTGTTCTGGAAGTTATCCCAGTAATTCTGCCATTTTTGTTTTGTATAAATGTTTATGGTTCTTTTTAAATCTGTAAAAGGGATTTTGAAGTGTATATCTATCATTTAATTATATAATGTTTCACTAGAAATAATAGCTAACTCCTTTGGAAAATCCATATTTTATAAAAAATTCATTTTTATAAAAATAATTGCTTGGAGGTGTATTTATTAGTGTACAATGTGGTATATATGCAGCCACTTATATATAAAACTCAAGAAGCTAGACAGCAATTACACAAGAATGCTGCAAGCAATATTAAACAAGTCCTGGCGGCAACACCCCACAAGGCACCAACTATACGGCCACCTGCCTCCCATCACGAAAACTATCCAAGTTAGACAAACCAGACATGCAGGACACTGCTGAAGAAGCAGGGACGATCTCATAAGTGATGTACTCCTATGGACCCCCACATATGGCCGCGCAAAAGCAGGATGACCAGCTCAAACATACATTCAGCAGCTATGTGAGAATACGGGATGTAGCCCTAAAGACCGGCCAGAGGCGATGAACAATAGGGAGAAGTGGCGAGAGGGTCAGGGATATCCATGCTAGTGGCACGACATGATGATATATATATATATACATATATATTATAGATAGTATAAGTAATGCTACCATTATACCTCAAACTGAGAAATATATTTATATATGCATACACAGATAGATTACATGTGAGTGTTTATTTTTAAATGAGTACAGAATAGCCCAAGCTTTATACTATTGGTTTACAGTTCTTTTGTTAAGTTGCATATCAATTTGCATGGGTTATTCAATAACAAAGCTATCCATTTAGAACAGTATTAGTACTATTTAACCAAAAGCTGAAGGGGATAAGGGGGTTCATGCCTTTCCCAAAAGGTATTAGTCTGAAAGTGAATGTAATAGCATGACTGGAGTTTGATCTTACTCACTACAAGGTTGCAGTCTAACAGAGGGATAAGGGGGTTCATGCCTTTCCCAAAAGGTATTAGTCTGAAAGTGAATGTAAAAGCTTAACTGGAGTTCAAACACACTTACTACAATGTCATTAGCTACAACGCCACAGAGACTCGTGGTGTCCTCGTGGTGTAATAGTTAAAGCGATGGACTGCAGAATCGTAGTATGCGAGTTCGTACTCCAGTTGCGCTATTATGTTCACTTTCGGGCAAATACCCTTGAGAAAGGTATGAACCCCCTTATCCTTCCAGCTATGGGTTAAATAGTACCACTACTGTTCTTCTAGGAGAATGGCTTTGGCATTAAATAACCTAAAACAGTTTATATGCCATTAAACAAAGAAACCAAACCAAACCAAACCGAGACTCCCACCTTCTTGTACTAATGGAATGGTGTCAACATTCTAACAAGGAAATATTCTATTACTGGATGAAAAAAAACCTATCCACATATTACAATGCATCAAGCATATTGCCTACCAAAGACCTGAATAGAGAACTACAAGGATTAAAAGGGGATGATAATCTCCAGACGCCATTATAACCATGCATCTTTTAGGCAACTAAGTACAAAAACAGCTAGACGTAATCATCATGCTAATTAATATTGACAAAAGCAATGATGATCATGATGATGATGATGATCATCATCATCATCATCATCATAGTTATGTAGTGATTATTCTAAAGACTATCAGCAACCGGTAGTAGTACTCTGCAGCAACATCTTATCTACTGAAAGAGATGTCAACATACAACTAGCAAAGAAGTGGAATGCTATTGTCAGGTTATCAATCATATAGAAATCTGATCTCTCTAATATAATAAAATGGGATTTCTTCCAAGTTGTGGCTGTGTCCATACTACTATATGGATGCATCACATCATATGCCATGAACACCATCTGGAGTGGTAGCACCTGTTTGGGACCTGTCACTGAGTCAAATAGATATGTTTAAAAATCATTTGTATGAAGAATAGTAACTTGAAAGTAAAATTTTTTACTATTGAAACATACAAGGATAGTTCAGAAAGTTCTAAGCCTCATCTAGATTTTAGATTTGTTGCACACCTCTCAAATTTGTATGGTTCTCACCTGCACAGAAGTTAACATAGAAATCTAAATCAGTTTTTCTAGTTTTATAAGAAGTGGTAATATGTTGCCACAACAAAAATATTGTTATGGCTCTTCTTTTTGAATGAGGATTAGAACTTTTTGAACAAACCTCATTAACTGCATGCAAACAAATGATGATTATTAAATAGAAATAATTACCCGAAACCATATAACTATTAGTATTAGATAGGAATACTTTGTGCCGTAAAACTGTGTGCAAATTATTTGCATTGGATAAGAATACTTGAAACCATATAATTGGGTGCAAATTATTTATGTTAGATACGAGATTATTAAATAAGTTTCCAGACTTTTTCGTATGGGCACTTTTATTGATAGTATGAAACTCTAGTCCCCTTTGAAGTAATCTCCTCTGACTGCAATGCACTTGTTGTACCGTTCCAATAGCTTCTGGAAGGCCCCATGGAAGTCCTCTTGTGTGAGCATAACAATGACCTTTGTCACAGCCTCTTTCATCTCCTCAACTGTCTCATAACAACAGCCTCTGAGCTTAGGGAATAACCAAGTCACAGGGAGCAAGGTCTGGACTATAGGCTGGCTGAGGAACTGTCTCGATGCCCATCTTGGTCAAATAGTCTGTGACAAGGATGGAGTTGTGGACTGGTACATTGTCCTGGTGAAAATACCACTGACCCGATTTGAAGAGTGCTGGCCTCTTTCCTAGGAATCTCTTCCTGGATTCCCTTAAAACCTCAACATAGTAACCCTAATCCTTTGGCCAATCAACTCTGGTCTATTGACTTCCTCACTCCTCCCATACCTCTCATCATCCCTCACAGACTCCCTGGCTTCCCTGAATCTCTTATGCCACTCAAAAACTGATGCTCGATTCATGCAAGATGCTCCAAAAGCAGTCTGAAGCATTCCATACGTTTCTGTGGCATTTTTTCCAAGTTTAAAACACAATTTTATTATCGCTCTTCCTCACGTCCAGATTGCATTTTTGAAATTCATCAGCTGTGACAATCAGGCTTTAGTAGGGTGTATTCCAATTGCTGCTGTAGCTGTTCATTTGAACCTGAAATCATAAAAATTGGTCAGTTATCTCATAAGATGTATAGAAATAACATACTGAATTTTTCAAGAGTTTACAACAATTTTAAATGCCTGTACAAAAAAGTCTGGAAACTTATTGAATGCACCACATAGAAATACTTGAAACCCTGTAACTGTGCGCAAAAAACTCTGAAAAAACAACTACAAAAAAAATGTAAATATAAATATACAATGAACACAATTCCTTTACCTTATAGCATAAAGTAATCCTAGATGGTTTGACATGCCATTAAAATCAATCAATCTCCATTATTGTTTTAGAATTTTTCCTTCCAACTTGTCTCTTTATTTTCATCTTCCCAGTATTTATTTCTTTTTATTTTCAGTTAACA